>JAUJYZ010000094.1:0-243011 GCA_033675265.1 Actinostola sp. cb2023 | reverse complement strand
GGAATAAAAGATTTAGGCGTGATATTTCGCGTCTCACCAAATCTTGATTAATCGGACTCCCAAAAAGCAGTGGGCGCCATACCCTTGGAATAAAGTTATTGCATTCCATCAACGTTGATATTGACTTTGTAGGATACTAGGAGATACAAACTTTTATATCCTAGCACCTACGCTCCGACCTCAGTAAATAGCATTAAACGACCACTCATCGACCGCCGGGGGATATAACATGTTCGCGTTAATCACACTGTCGTCGGCTTTACTAATCGTGAATCTTATGGAGAAGAATGTTTATAATAAAAACCCTTACAGATTTGATAGGCTGAATAAAGCTTCGCTCGCAAGATAATCACTAACAATACACTCAGATTTCACGCTCGATATCTTGAAAGACGTAAGTGTATGCTTTTAGTTGTATAGATGTTATTGTAACTTCTGGGATTTGTGGAAGTGTATATATCAAATGTTAGATCTGAGAGAGGGCTTTGCATTAGAAAATACCGTGGGTGTCTAAAATAGGGGATTGATTGGCATTCGATATCTGTCCCCATAAACAGAGCCAGGGAGGGCTACCTCGTTTGTTGAAGATGATTATCACCTGCAGCGTTCAAACTCGCATTATTAGACGATAGAATGAAATGCCCTCCCTTAACATATTCTCCGTCTCTTTTCAATAAATAGAGATCATTATAGGTTTCAAACAGATCGATGCGGTGTGTGTCTTGAAGAGGAAGGAGTCTCCCCTCCAACAGAAACTCTATGTGGGGATTTTTAGAACTCTACCCAATTATTGCCGACTGTGTTATTTGCATGACGGGCGGGCGGAACAACAATTTTGAAAGTCATGCGATTGAGCCTGGGACATATAAAACCATTATCCACAACTTTAATATGTAGTTACAAAACGTCTCCCCAGGATTCGCGTGCTTGGATTAAAAGTCACGCGTATGAACAGTTTTTTTCAGCTTTCAAACCATAGTTGTTTGTATTCTCGATTTACATCTAATATTTCTGGAATAGCTTGCATGATATAATGGACAAGAAACTTACACAACTTACTATTCAGCTGTTGGATATTGGATAATGTTATGCGCTATCAATAAATTAGCAGATGCTACATCAGTTGATAAAAATTATTGTAAAAAATTGGTAGAAAAACAAAGCACTGTGCAGATATTATTTAACGCGTCGAAATACATTCTAAGACCACATTGGAATATTCAAAACCAAATGAAATACACCAGGCGGATCTTTTTATTTTCTACCACATGATACGTTAAATAGAGACGACTTAAACAAATATGCTCTATAGTAGTTGTGTTATGGTAGCGATAGGTTGATGCTGAACCTTTGACGTCTAAGTACTCAACAGAAGTATCTAAAGCTTTCGAGTGGAAATATATTCTAGAAAATTACAATGGCTCTGAAAACATGATGGTAGATCCTGTAAAGGAATTAAGGGCCGAAGTACCTCGATTATGAAAATATACAAAGATCAGAAGTGGAACTCATAAAGCACAATCATTAGTTTGTGGTGCTAATCGAACTTTTCTGAAAATTATTCAGCCATCAATATGCCTCAAGAATGTGAAAGATGGTAGATCCAGCCAATGGTGGAAAGATTACTGTGCGTTATAAAATATATTAACAGTGGCGTAAAGCGGAATTACTGGAGACTCGGGCCTAGGAAGCAATAAAGTTACAAAGACGTTGATCAGAAAGAGGTTAATTATAAAAGACCTGTCGATTAAAAGAGAAGGGGAAAAAAGATTGCTGCAGGGTTAAAGTTAGTATATTATATGCTCCTGGCGAATGGAAGGCGGAGAAAAAAAGACCGTGCCACTGATCCTATCTGGTTCAATGGGGATGTAACGATATAACTAGACTCCAGATATCGTAACATTCAACTCTATTAATTTACTTTCTGTGGAGTCCAAAACGTCTTTTTGTCCTCGAGGAATACAAGGTCGTTCCCGCAGCCACCCAGCCACGCCAGACCACGACAGTGTTTTATAAAAGACACTGGTGGAATTTCCCTCTTTCTGAATAATCCTTTTACATCTTCTCGGCTGGAGAGAAATTTATTTCACTGTTTCAGAAAAGACTGATGCTTGTAACTTCTAATCACATTCATCTTTCTATAAAACTTGTTCACCTGAAATCAAACAGTTTTATAATCTCCAATTCAAGATTAGTTCGTCACACAGATTTCTTAATACTTGCATTTCTTTTCTTCTTTCTCCATTGTTCTGTCAAGATAGAGTTTGCTCTTAAGACAACAAACTCTGTTATTTCCCTTCTGCAGCCGTATCATCTTTAAACATTCAATTATTTCTTATTAGTCATTTCTGATCCCTGGACTTATCTTTGAATAATCCACTGTGTCAAACATTCATCATATCTTTTTCTATATTCTGCCTAGAAGTCGTCTGTTTTAATCTCAGACATGAGAGAATGTGTCTGTAAATAATAAACATTGCATCACTACATATTTCTTTTTAACATAATTGTAGTACGAAGTCATAAATGAGCGTTTTCGACAGGTCTCAAATACTCATGGCCGAGATACAAGGCCTTGTTAAAATATTCAAATATGTTTTCCGCCTCTGAATTGCACCACATGTTCTGAGAAGATAGTCTCTGAAAGTAACTTAGGTTGTGCAATTAGGTTTTGCGCTTGTTCTGCAGGTGATACAGTTAATATCTTGTCCGGTCTAATATTATCCATAGTTTTACCAAAACACACGACTTGTTCATCAACTTGAAGAAAATCTTTCTCAATAGTCGTTTTTTTGCTGCAGGTTCTAAGCTGCGTGTTAATCAAATACTTTCTTCAACCAATCTGACTCGTTGACATAATTCCTTTTATAATCTTCTTTCACCTTAAACCTCACGACTCATATGTTTCAACGCTGTCGTGGTGAAAAACATACTTCTTTTTAGCTGCTAGTGGTGGGCACTAGACTTTAACCGTTGCCAACATTAGTATGTTCTGGGAGCCACGGATACTCGTCGTGCAATTCTTTCAGCTCTTCGGATATTCTCAATCCACTTCCAAAATACATGGGTGCTTCTCCAGCTTGCAATTTTCTTTGTTCATCCATTGGAAATCATCGGTTGGTTAACTTATTTGACATTGCCCAACCGTATAGGAGTGTTAGATACAAAATTAAGTAAACTTAACCTTCTCAGACTTATTAAATTCTTTCAGGTATTTATTATTAGCCTCAGGTGTCTTTTAGTAATCCCATAACTCCACCTCCTAGTTCCAATTTTTCATCTAAGCAACATATTCAACATCGTAAGAAGTTCAAGAGTAATATCTGTCATCTTAAGCATAGCATCCCATGACAATCCCTGGCGCTGTATTAATGACCATGCCGGATTAACTTATAAATTACAATACCATACATTCTGAATGTTTCAACCCATCCATGAGAAGCAGCAGCCATCTGTCAGAAGATAAATCATGGTAATCTCGGAGACTGTCAATTGGAAAAACTTTCCATTGTTGTTTTTCACCCTTTTCTTCGCTGTGCATAAGCTTATCTGAAATGTTAGAATCATACAAGGACTATAGAACTCTTCTTTATTTGGTAAACGTCTTCTTTTTAATTATCTAGACAAGACCTAGTCGTAAGGATAAAACTCCTTTCCTCTCGCAACAAATCAAGCTCTTCACCTTCAAAGAAACTCTTCCATTGTTTCTAAACTGTTTCTTCTTCTAAAGTATTAGAAATCTAAATTATCTAAAACCCCAAATCCCATGGAATTTAAATCTGTCAATAAATCTAAGCTCTCTTTTTATTAAAAATGTTTTTCCATCTTTCACAAAGAATCTACAATTCTATTCTTTTAAATGAAAATGTATTTCTCGTCATGTTTGGTATAAATCTATCTTACCTTCTGAAATCCTAAACTTTTTAAAAACAAATGCGCGTCAATAGCCGGCCCGAGTGTGGAATAACTGGTATGGTGGTAGGAATTCTATCATTTAGATTACAACATATGTGCTGCCTACGCGAAATCACCTGTTAAATGGTTGTATCGCGAACTTTATCTCATTAACATCTTTTCACAAATGAAAGCAAGGCGTTGCCATTATTATATTCTTCTTGATTATATTTAGTATTCCAAAATAACGTTTCGTTTGAATCTTTGCAAGTTTTTCTAAATATTTCTAAAGCCCAACAAACAACTTAAAATCTTCATCGCCTTTTGCAGTTGTATCTACAAACTTGGTTTAAAGAAATGATAGAAGATTTAAATTACAGTAGCAATCCTGATGGCTTATGCTTCTGATACTTTTGGGGTGAAAGACTAACTTCCATAAGGACGCTCGTTTCCCTAGGCACTGTAAAACACTCAAAGTCCGAAACACCACAAAAAGGAAACTCTCCACTTCTGTTGTATTCTTAAATGAAATACATGCCGTTATTTGGATGGTGTGTTAATAGAGCGGTGTTTACCACAACATTCAGAATGCTTACTTAACGCAACCACGTTGTAAATGAAATTAAGCATCGTTTCACAAAAATATCTTTTGTGACCATGCTGGTAATCTGTGCGAAAACAATCTGCTCCATGTTTTTTATCCACAATAAGATTGGCCTTTGATTTTGAAATCCACAGCAGATTAATTGTGTGTCTTATCTCCATTATCACTTATATAAGCGGATAAACACTTTTCTTCCAACCGTAAACATGATGAAATATTTAGGACTTTTCTTTTCAAAGATTGAATATCTTTATCCAAACTGAAGCGGAACTCAAGCACCAGGGACCATGATCTAACTTCTAGAGCGTTTTCTTTACAGAATTTGGTGATTCTCTCTTGATGGTTCTCTGGGTGAAAATAGATAATGTAACAGACCATTTAAAACACGATTATCTTGTTTCACATTTACATAATAGCGTTTTTTCTTCTTAAACTTCAGTGGTAACTCAAGATAAATCTGCCACTGATTGGATATATTTATTCAGTGTTAAATCTAGAGCCACAAACTCTCTAAATTATCCATGACAGATCCAGATTTTGAAATGTATCAACTTTCTCTAATATTGTCCTTATTGCATGCGGTTATAAACTTTAGCTAAGAAGATCAGTTTCCATCTGGTAATCATTCCCATACTACTTTCTGAATTGAAAGTATGGAACATTTTTGTTGACTTATTTTGTGTAGAAAACAAAACCTCTCAATTATAACTAGTAAGTTTCATTTATACGGCCTTCTCTTTTTTATATAACCAATTCTAAACAAACTTCCACATGTGCATTATTTTTAAACATGTTCTCGCCTCAGTTTTATTCTTCATTCATTCAATTTCTGAATGATATAGTCAACAAGGCAAAGCCTCTTCAATGCCACCTTGTGTTTATCGTTTTAGCGCATAGTTAATCTTGAATTCAACCAGTCATAAATACTCCTTTCAGATCCTTGTCCATATAAGTATAGATATATAAACCCTAAATACTCATTCCCACTCCAACCTCAAGCTGAAGAGGGGATTCTTGCTTTTTTTATATTGTTGATCTTCTTTAATAGTTAGAGGGAGAACATACTGATCCCCGACATACTTGTGCAGTAAGTAAGTACGTAAAGTTGTTTGCATATTATAAAATGGGGTGGAATCGGCCCTTTCACCTCTAATTCCTCTGATGGGGTGGATGATAGGGATAACATATTCTTAAAGGAACTCAGGGAAAAATTTAATCGGTGACTGACCTGCCTTTGATTGCAGTTTCCAGAATAGACAATAGACAAATGAAAGCCTTTCTTTGAAAGGCAAAAAATGGGAAACTAAGCTGCTGACACGAAATGTATCCCTCACAAAGGATAACGTCCTACAGCCTCCCAATTCTTCAACAAAATCGGTCATGGCGACACGAAAGGCACTCTTTCTCCTCCAACCTATTGTCATTTGGCATCCAATTGAAAATTGATTCCAACATTAAGGTTTGTACCCATACAGGTGGTAACGCCCAACCAAAAATTCCGACCCCTTGTTTCCACTTCACACCATCTCGTTTTATGAACTTCAAAAACTAATTTGTCAATGCTCCAGAATTATTAAAAATATCTTGCAAAAGATTATCAATCAAGTCATTTTTATTGCAGGAGGAACGATGGACAGTAAGAACGTTTTGTAAGAGATGAAGGATTCTCTCAAGTGTCTCAAAACCAGTTTCAGTAAAAGCAGGGTTTGACGAGTACAGCTCCAGTCGAGTAGGTGTGAGAGTACAGCTCAGTTAAGAAGTAGGGTTGAGAGAGTACAGCTCCAGTAGAAGTACATGTAGGGTTTGAGAGGTACAGCTCCAGTAGAGTACATGTCGGCTGGTTTGAAGCTTACGCACAGTAGAAGTACGGGTTGAGAGTGCCGATACTCTACTTATAGAAACTTCTTACAGCTCAGAGATGATTTATAATCCTGCATAACTTACACAGGTATCGAATAACTTACACAGCGTATCTGAATAAACTTACAAAGGTATCTTTGGTGTCAGAAATACTGAATCCTCATATCTTTGTCTGCTCACATCTAAGCAGTTGTTCCCCCTCTTACGTATGTGCAACAACATACGGAACAAACAGAGCACACGACTTGGTTCTGTTACTACTGAATTTGCTGAAGAGGAAAGACCAGATGTTCATTGCTTGCTCTGACTCTGGTATACTGATGCGAAGGACCAGAAGTGTTCATTGACGTCGTCCTCTTTACATCTGTAAACTGAATCAAACTCATCTTGTATTGAGTCTTTGTGCTGGGTTCTCAAATACAGATAGGTTGTAGAAGCATACAAGCGTTTTCTTGAGGTAACTAGCTAGGGTTCCTTCCCCAGGGAATACGAAATTGCAGTTTGTGTTGTGTCACAGATAAAAAATAATGATCGGTTACCGATCCAGCAAAGGCACTAATTCCACGTGTGGAAAAAAACAAAGCCGATCTTGCCTTAAGGTTTCAAGAAGAGGGGGCTCTGCTTCCGATATAAGAATGAAGCCGTTTTCCGCACACCATTACTTTGATGTAACGCTCAATTTTTTTTGAAAGTACATTGTAAGAATCCATCGCATCTGATGCAGACGTTATTACCGACTTTCTTTCTATCTTCCATTTCGTGAACCTCCTATGCGATCCAAACCAGACAGAAAGTCGTGTGGCTGTCCTCTTTTGATTAATAGTGTGGTATTAGTAGTAAGTACTACTAGTTGTGGCACTTTGGACGAGACGTGGTCGCGTCGTAAGCGATCTTGTTCGATGGTTGTGTTGATCAGTCGCTTGTGCCTGACTGTTTTCAGGAGCTGATTCGCGTTCGCTTGACGTCTTAATTCATCTTAACAGCCTTTGCTATGGATTGGCATCCATGTTCTTGTTATTATTTCTCTCCCTTCGGTTCTATTTTGTTTGGTTCTAATCGAAAAACTCGACTGGACTCAACTTACGACTCGAATGCAGAGATCAATTCAAAAGATGGCGAATTCGATGAGCCTGCATTCACCACTGGTCAGTGACAAAAAATCAATGAACTGTACGAAAAATCAACAATCGTTTGAACTGGAAAAAAAAAAAAGAGAACGGAAAAAAAAAGTTAAAATCGAAACTGTTAAAAAAAAAATAAAATCGAACTGTAAAAAATATAACCGAACTGTAAAAAAAAATTAAATCGAACTGGTTAAAAAAGTAAAAATCGAACTGTAAAAAAATAAATCAGAACTGTTCAAAAAATAAAATCGAGCTGTAAAAAAACAAAATCGGACGGTAAAAAAACAAAATCCGAACTGTGGAAAAAATCTACTGAAACTGTGGCATCTTAGGCCATCGTAAGTAAAGGATCGATCAGCATTGATATGCAGATCTTCACACAGTGTCAGCTAAAGTACCAAAATGAAGTTAGCTTCCCAGTTTCACCCGGCACACAAAATTAGGATCATATTACAATAATGTATGTGTGGTCGAATCAGTCAACAAGCATGAAATCCCAAACTTTTTGATTTCCTTTTTACGCTTCTTCAACAATCCGGTTTTCATTTATTTAAATTCTTTTAATTCTTTTGTCGGCGTTCGTTCTACCTTTAGTCAAATGTTGTCTTCTTTCTCTTCAACATTCTCTTCACTTCCATCTCTGACGTTTAACTTTTAGCTGGTAGCATCGAATGAGCAATACACGAATGGCACAATTGCAGTTTATTAGTCAATGTGTTTAATATATGGATCAAGTATTTCAGTTGATAATGATGCGGGGGATCTATAGTTTAGCCTAATCCCCACCCCGATCAAGTTTTTTGTTTTTTGTTTTTATTGTCATTCAATATTTATTGAAATCGTTATTTGGGTTCAAATCCCACTGTTAAAGTCCTTGAATATGAGCTACGCTCATAGAAAGTGCGACGTACGGGTTTATATTCACGAGTTAGTTTGGTCACAAACACGGGGTCACACCCACACGAACGCGCGATGGATACGAGCGATTTGAGTGTTTTTAACAAAACAACGAGGATAAACCCGTACAAAGCAGTTCTATGATATGCACTCTTTGCATTATTAAGATCTAACGCTGGCATTTGTTTTAAACTATAGATCAATTGTTGTTGTTGAATCTCACAGAATCAACCAAACAGCAGCTCGTAATCCTCTTTCATGTCTTGAGTATTTATGTTTCAAGTACAAAATATAATCCTGCATGTGATATAAACGTTCGTGTGTCAAACTCTATGGTTTCCTTTGTAGTTGTATAGTTATTTGTTCTTTCTTACTTACTTGACTCTCCAAATTGAATAAAAGTTAACGTATGTTTGGGTCTCCAACTTTGAATTTCAAACGAGGGGGACGCCCAAAAAACTTATTAAATCGATGATCGAAAGTCTATTAGCGCGAATGTCGCTTTTCTGAGTCCTGTTTCGGGGGTTTTTCCTCTTTCAATAATTGCAAGTTTTTTAGGGATGTTGATAAATTGTGTTTGTTTGTCTGCTTCTCTATAAATCACTTATATGGAATTAATTGAGACGAAATCGTCGTTCAGCCTTTTATCAAAAACACAAATCAACCCATCGTCTCACGGACGGGAAGTCAATCAAGTGGTTTTTGTTCCTCGCTCTTGATTTGGCTGGAGATTCCAATTCTCGATGCTGATTGTGTTTTATACTTCCACAGAGTGAAAAAAAAGCTTATACGCGATGTATTGGACGTATCACTTTTTTTACCTGTAAAGTATAGGTACAGATGTTCTACAATGGGCTTTATACAATGAAATTCTCGACTATTATGTAATAAATGTCATTTATTTCATTAGTTTCAAGGGGTGTAGTATAAATCGTTTGTTTAGTTTTAGCACGGCTCAATGGGCCAGGAGAGGAGTTGATTCCGTAGTCCAATGTGATTAAAGTGCGCGGGCTATAAATAATGTCCTCCATATTGTTCTGTCAATCAAGAGAGAGTATTCTGATCGAACCGTCCTTGAATTCATTATTTGCCTCAAGTGAGCGAAGGGGGCAAACACTGACCATCATGCATGTAGAGGAAAATTATATGAAACAAGTTGCAAATGTGCTATGGCAAGTGATATGACAGCTTCTGCTAGTGCAGTTTGATGAAGCCGTCGGTCAATACGACAGGGCGATGTCGTAGAGAGCGACAGTGATGATGATTTTGCATTTGACTAGCCTTTGAAGCCGCTCCGGCAAGCATCAGCTCTGTTAGAGACTGAAGCAATTGAGCTTGCCAATCATGATCAGTTGGCAGGGTTTGCAGAAATGAACCATTATCCTCTGCAGTCTCCCATGTTAGTGACGTACTATTAGATGTACGACTGAAATCGCGTACCCAATCCTCGATTCATAGGTTTTTCAAGCCATAAACTGTAAATATTTTTTGACACTACACCAAGCCCCGTTTATCTGTTGAAGTTCATGTTCATGTTCGCTGAAATGGTTAAAGGTTTTGAGGTTGGAGCACTGTTGGAGCACTGTAGGAACACTGTTGGAGTTCTCTTGAGCATACTTAGCTTCTTTGTCCACAGTGCGTAATATTTGCATCCCGAATTAACGGCTAATTCAGTGCCAACTGTAAGAATCCTCTGCAGAATATGTTTTATAGGACTGATGGGATTGCCTTTGGCCTTTTTCTTTATATGATTCAGTTGATTAAGGTATCAGGGTACCCCAAAAACCTTTCAAACCACCGTTTTTTGATTTTTTTTGACAATCAAATCAAATTGTATACCATTTTCACTACTAAAATCCCCGCTCATTGTCTCGGTGCGATTAAGTTATGGGAGAATGAGATTGGACCGAGGCCATGAGCGAAGCGCGACGCGGACGTACGTACGTACAGGAAGTAAGTAGATCGAGTAACGGCGTCGCCGAAGGGGAGGTGCGAGGGTCGGAAAACTATTTTCGTCGTCCTTGTAGAAGATCGTGTAAAAGCCCCGAAATTGAATAATTTGGTTCTTAAATACCCGAATAAAAGCACGTGGTGATGCAGGGCATTCCAACAAACCCTCCCGAGGGAAATGAGACTCATGATTCGCATCCGTTGGTATTTCACGGAGTTTTTCAGTAATGAAAATATGTGAAATAGCCGTGTGTCGGCAGAATTGGCGTGGCCGTGTGTCGGCATTACCAAAAGTGCATTCGGCACGTGAAATATGTGAAATAGCCGTGTGTCGGCAGAACTGGCGTGGCCGTGTGTCGGCATTACCAAAAGTGCATTCGGCACGTGATATATGTGAAATAGCCGTGTGTCGGCAGAATTGGCGTGGCCGTGTGTCGGCATTACCAAAAGTGCATTCGGCACGTGATATATGTGAAATAGCCGTGTGTCGGCAGAATTAGCGTGACCGTGTGTCGGCATTACCGAAAGTGCTCTAGTTGTGTGTTTATAAAATTATATGAAGTGTGCGTTGTCGACGAAAGGGGCGTGGCCGTTTGTCGGCATTACCGAAAGTGCTCTAGTTGTGTGTTTATAAAATTATATGAAGTGTCCGTTGTCGACGAAAGGGGCGTGGCCGTTTGTCGGCATTGCCAAAACTGGTTGAATCTCCCTTCGCGCTGGCAAAGGCTGAATAGCATTAGTTATTTGCCGCTGACCCTCATAGAAAATGTAAAGCCTAGTGTGTGCATGGTTGGTTTTGATGTTTCCTCCGTCCGCTTTTTCCAGTAGTGTCCAGTAGGCCCCATTTAGACTAATAGGCATTATTACCAATTATACTTGTGGCCATAGAGACCACATCGCCAGATAATGTATATATGGGGAGTGCTATAAATAGGCGTGGTCGCTAAGGACAGGGTTTACAGGGCATGATTTGTTGGTAAGCGATGCAGTCTGATCATTTCCGTTCGTTTCATGCAATGATTGAAATAAAGTGCTTTTTACAATATAATTTGACTTTTATTGCTATATTTTTCTTCCCAATTGGGTGGATCCTCCTCACTTTCCTAACCGTGGCCAGAAGGGTAAACTAAACTTACACCCTATAACTTGCCTTCGGGCGGGTTCCTGGTCCGGTTTGGCTGGTGGGGGGCCTTCCCTGAATTTCCCTCGTGGTGTCGGAATGGGTGTGTCCCCATTTCTCCTTCTCATCCCTAGGGTCATTTCTACACTAGCATATTAGAACGTCAGAAACACACGGTCAAGTGGTGTGACTGGGAAGGCAGCCCTACTGGCTGGGCCGGACCATTCCCGCCCGACAAGGCAAACGACTAGGTCGCCGCCTCTCCGCGTAGGGTCACTACAGGTTCCGGGTCCCAAATGCTTTCACAGCTGGAAATGTCAGTAATTATTAATTGTTATTTAAATGTATTTAATTTCACCATGGTCGTTTTTTCTGAGTTTCGGGAGGATCCCCATTTTATACACCTTTACCCTCGTTTGGGGCGTATTCACGTTGAGTTCGAAAGGTAGCGGAAGCAGCGTCAGCGAGTGGGCAAAGGTCCAATCTCATTCTCCCATAACTTAATCGCACCGAGACAATGAGCGGGGATTTTAGTAGTGAAAATGGTATACTATTTCACGTGCCGAATGCACTTTTGGTAATGCCGACACACGGCCACGCCAATTCTGCCGACACACGGCTATTTCACATATTTCACGTGCCGAATGCAAGTTTGGTAATGCCGACACACGGCCACGCCAATTCTGCCGACACACGGCTATTACAGAACTATAAACATATGACTAAAGCATAAATAACGGTAAATGCTTACAGATAACAAGACATGGGTAAATAGTGCTAACCACGATCAATAATAAACGTATAGAATACTACAACCAAATATACTCAAGCTGTAACACAAAATTACTGAAGCAAGGATTATAATTACGATAAACTGAGACTCTTAGTTATGGGCGATATCGTTAACCCTGAAATAACCAGGCCCTCGAACAGAAAGAGATGCAACCTCATGAGGAAAATGTGAAAATACTGAAGTAAGGGAGCGAAAAAATACGGCGGCTAGAGCGAGGGGAAAACAAAGCCTAGAACCATAAAAACCTCGATAGTGACTCGAGTGACAACAAATACATATCGTTGACGGAACGTATGAGTACTGACCAACTAAACGCGGGATACGAAAAGAAAGAAACAACCTACTACCTCATTTTGCACGTTATTAACTGCTAGCTTCGAGACCACAACGGGTTCTGCG
The DNA here is from genome assembly GCA_033675265.1 of Actinostola sp. cb2023. Classification (NCBI taxonomy): domain Eukaryota; kingdom Metazoa; phylum Cnidaria; class Anthozoa; order Actiniaria; family Actinostolidae; genus Actinostola; species Actinostola sp. cb2023. The sequence goes on along the minus strand of JAUJYZ010000094.1, from coordinate 230,370 downwards.
ACCACAACGGGTTCTGCGACTACAGCGGGTTCTGCGACTACAGCGGGTTGGAGTTGGCGTTGCAGGGTAGCCAGTTCTTCTGGTTTGGATCGTTCTGAGCAGCTGCCATGCGGATATTCGGCTTCGGCGACAGGAAAAAATCAAGAAGGAAAACTATTTTCGTCGTCCTTGTAGAAGATCGTGTAAAAGCCCCGAAATTGAATAATTTGGTTCTTAAATACCCGAATAAAAGCACGTGGTGATGCAGGGCATTCCAACAAACCCTCCCGAGGGAAATGAGACTCATGATTCGCATCCGTTGGTATTTCACGGAGTTTTTCAGTAATGAAAATAGAATATTATCTATCATCTCCAAAAATCAGAATCTAAAAACATTTTTTTCCTAAAAAGTTATAATCAAAAAAGAATTTTGGATTTCATTTGATGCAAAAAGATGTTGACAAGCAAGCTGTCAACAGCACTCACGCAACAGACTTTCCACAAAGATTCAGATGCGAAGAAAGTATCCAAAAATCGTAACTGCTCACTCAAAATGTCCCTGAATAACGATGCCAAACCACTCACGGTCAAAGTACTTGTATTTCCCGCTAGCAGTAACTTTGCTTTCCTGCCTTGTTGTGTTACGTTGTTACGACTGTAAGGCGATCTTCTTATGAATGCCATCCATATGTCATCAGGTATTGAATCACATATTTGTGGTGGATTATCGTCGCTTGTGCAAACAAAGGCGCCACTTGACTTGAAAAACATTTCGGGCTTTTTCTCAAAGAGCAAATTGACGAAAATACTGGTGTTATTTTTGAGCTCCTAAACAAACGAGTTTTATTTGATTCAGCTGAGATTTTTAGGACTTTATCTCTGATTATCATTCTTCAAAACAATGTCTCTGATTTTCGATATTTTATTTCACGAGTTATTAACTGATTAGTAAAAATCGATGTATTTTTAGCGTACCGAAAGATTCGCGGCAGATAAAAAAGGAACAGGGAAACGTATCGATAAACGGAGACACAGTTTTGATAATTGATATCTCTAGAGTGCATAAAGATAATGATCTTGAATTGACGATAAAATGCGGCTGTCTGGGACCTCGCCGTATAACGCTATTTGAAAATTATTTGATCTTGACTTATATCTAAAACGCGTATGTACTTTTTGTTAATAGACCATTAGTTGAAATCTCCATTTATTTAGCTTTCAGAAAATATATACTTTATTGGGGTTTAAATGGAACTTGAATGCATACCGGTCGGTAGGAGTACCCTGATACCTTCAGTAATACAAGCGAGTTAAAATACAAATTTTAAATAATTAAGCAGAGAAAATGAAGATATCCAAAATCGTGACTATTTTGCTACAGGAAACGATATGTTAACAGTAATTGGTTGGATTGTGACGTTAGTCGAAGCGCATCAGTACATGACACTCATACTAAACCAACAACTACACAGAATAATTTCACAACGATACACTTTTGAACTTTTTACATGTAAAAGCAAACACATGTCTTCAAGAAAACGTAAATCTTTATATTCTCATCCAAGAAAAAGATCGTCGACTTCGTCTTCGAAGAAACCGTTCCCAAACAGAGCAGAAAATCACACAAATACAAACACATAAAACATGCCCGGCACCCGCAATACTCAGTAATTGCGTCTTTTCTCGGAACTATTTTCAGCGCTAAATGCACGTATTTCGAAGGCTTAATGTCGCTAGGGTTTCGATGAATTTCGCTGAAAATTGGAAAGGTGACTCAGCAATAGTTGATCTAAAAAAACTGTGTCTCAGATTTTTCTATGTTATTTTTATTCAAATGTTGTGTCCGTCTTTGTTGACAACATAGCTCTAAAATTAATTGTTCAACTTTGGCGTAGGATTGCGTTTGATCTAAAACAGATATCGGAAAATTGAGACACTGTTTAAAGTTCACTATCTCGAGAGTAATCTGTTAGAGTGTTTTTCACAAGCATAACTTAAATTCCATGTGCAATCGAACTATTAGAACGCACTACGGTTGAATTTCACGTATACTCGCCTAACGATTTCTATAATGAACAATCTAAAAGTATGAAAGTTTATTCAAAAACTACATTTATTCAGCTTTCAGAAAATGTATACTTTCTTGGTAAAATATTGTAAAGCGCGCGTGTTGTCGAAGTCCAAAGCCATAGTGGTCCAAAACGTATCCTGATACCTTAACAGATAGTGCCGGGTCTCGCCATATTTCTTGCGAGTTAACACTGGGTCTCGCTAAGGTTTAATAACGATGTAATAACGTGTCCTGCAAACTGGACAAGTGCGCGAGTTAACAGATACTGGTCTCGCCATATTTCTTGCGAGTTAACAGTGGGTCTCGCTAAGCAGGGTAACGATGTTAAAACAATATTTACAAAAAGTTAACAGCAACAACAGAAAATCCAGGTCGATTCTCGGCTTCTGTGAGAAACGTGCCATGCCGGCAAAGACAAGCGAGTTAACGGATAGTGGTCTCGCCATATTTCTTGCGAGTTAACAATGGATCTCGATAAAACAGAAAAAGAAAATGAAAAAAAAAAACCCCTAGTAAATTCAGATATAGGTTCTGAAACGTGTAATGCGAGTTAACAGATAGAGTCTCGCCGCAATTTGCGAGTTCACACTTCACAATGGGTATATTGTTTTGGATTCAATTTTTATTTTTATTGTTTTGGATTCTGTCCCTTTTGCTGACAGGGCGATTCGTCGACACTCCCCAGCTTCCCTTCTCGGCGTCCCTTATTATTTCGTGCGGACCAGCTTTATAAACATTAAGACATATGTTTGGTCATTGTTGTATCTGACGTTGTATCTGAAGTCCTTGGATTTGTTCCAAAGTTAAAGGAGAACTGAAGCCTCTTTAGATAAAAACAAAGAGAATGTTGTGTAGGATCATTTTCTAAACGAATTTCCAATTGTTTTTCATTTTTACGGAGAAGACACTTGAGTTTTAATTGTAATTAGACGCTCTGCCAGCGTTCACTCGGGATACCTTACTTTTGACGTCATGAACCTATTGCACGCGCATGTTTCATCATAATACTAAATTGTGGGTACTTATGACGTCATAGACGGCACGCAAAGGTCACTGGGAAATAGTTGCCATGCTTGCCACTATTGCGCAATTTTGGCATTTTAAGATGGAGATGAACCTAAACCTCCGAAAAGACATGGCTTACCTCTGAATTGAGTGCGGCTCACTTCAGTAATTATTGCCCATGTCTCACGTGCAGTCACAATATAGAGTAATTATAAGTGCATTGTATTTTCTTGAACCCCAGAGAATCAGTTGTGAACCGATTTTACTATTCCCCATCAACGACGTCACAAACAAAAAGATTTGAACCGACGGTAGAACGGCAAAATGGTGAATGCATATTCCATATTGAACGTAAATTATGATGATATATATCTGATCTACGAAAGATTTACAAAAATTAATACCCCTCGGGTAATGTTAATATAAGGCATATCTAACTTTCATGTGAAAATACATTTTGTCTTCAGTTCCCCCTTAATTTGTGGGAGTACTTTCACCATATATATATTTAAAAAACTTTGTTTCTGGCGTGCCATCCCTAAAGGTTTTCTTAAATCACCCTCATGCGAACCCTTCATGTCAATTAATTCTCCAACAGTCCTGGAAACGTTCTCGGCAGGCTCCATTTCCCATCGGAGATGCATTGGTGAGCTCCCACCCCGCCCCCCTTTGGTCGTGCCCCTTACCGTGGATCCTGACAAGCCCCGTCTGTTTGCGGCCCCTTAGGGTGCGCTACTTTGTTGCTCAAGATTCGTGACTTTGGGGTAGTTTGGGATTGAGTATGGGTATCTGGGGTATGATATGAGGACACAAATACCACACCTATGCTCGCCAAACACTATGGATATCGTTGGTGTTTAGTACCAATAGGATTCACTTCCTCTCAGTGGAGACCGCCATCTCCCATTCTCATTCTATGAGTAACAGACAAGAGTATACTATTGTCAGCGGTCTCTCTGGTGCGAATATATATGAGATCACTCTCCTATGACCTCACTCTCTGGACGACTAACGGAAAGTTTCATTCAGCTACAATGACATATTTTACATGGTCTCGCGCTTGGCTATATTCGCGTCTTACCTGCCCAACCCCTCCCCTTTTTGACGAGTTTCCCTTTCATCTGCCAAGTTCGACCGACATCTCCCATTCTCATTCTATGAGTAACAGAGACCCCTGACAAGAGTGTATACTGTTCACTTATACGTTAGTTTTCCGTGGTAAATATTCATCGTCAATATCAAACGCACGTGACATCATTCAAGGTCTATTGTCACTATTACTTCCTTCCTGTTGTTTCTCTGAATAGTCGATATATATAGCTATATTTCTGACTCTTTGGAAAAACTGCCAGTGTTAATAGATATTGATGATAGTACTTTGATACTTACATTACCGGTTCGAAGTTCAATCTAACCAAGTTTTTGTTTCATTACCAAGTCAGTCTAATATCATAGACTTAGAAAGGAAGCTCCAGTTGCCGACTTTACAAGTTGATCGAGGGTACTTGAACACTGAACACTGTAGTAAAGTATGTACTTAACTTGTACAAAAGGCACCACCAGATCATCTGTACAGTCACCACAGAAACGTCACAAACAGTATCGCTTTTTCCTGGCCAAGGACTGGCTTCCAAACGCGCCTCTACATGATGTACCGTGGTAAAGGGAAACTAGATGACATCGTTGGATTAATTTTACTTGTGATTGCTATTTTGGTAATCGTAGCGAATGTTATGGTCTGTCTTCTAGTGCTGACGACCAAGCGTCTTCGTACGAACATCAATGGTTTCGTGGTCTCTCTTGCGATATCCGACACCATGACAGCTGCTGCAATGGCCACCTTTTTAGTGTATGATCAACCTGAATTTAAAGACAAAAACACAATATCCGCAATTTTGCTAAGATTTATCACATTGTCAGGGGTGGCGAATCTTTGTGCAATGGCGTATGATCGCTACATGGCCGTTGTCAAGCCTTTGCAATATAAGACAAGAAGTAGAGGCAAGTTTTTCGTTGGCATTATGGCTGCCGTGTGGGTTGGATCTGCCTGCTTCGGTCTCTTGTACTTGTTTCGCCTTTCAAGCGTTAGCAAATCAACCCTTAACTTGATAAACCAGTTTGCGATCCTATTCTTTATCATAGTACCTTTTGTCTTCATGGTGGTGATGTATGTTTGTATCTTTATGGCGATAAGGAAGCAACAACGATGGATTAGAAAACTACAAGCGGCACAGCGACGACCGGTAGCTATCCGGCAGAAAAGAGAGACAAAGATAGTGAAAATATTCCTGGTAGTGGCCACTCTATACATTGTCAGCTGGATTCCATTGGCTCTGCAAGAAACGGTTCGAAAGGTCAAGGATTTTAATCTTCCTGGTTTTAAAACAAACTTCGTCATCCACTTATTTGTTTTCGGTGCCGGTCTCTCTCTCTCTTATGAATCCATTTATTTATGCATTTGCAAAACAGGATTTTCGAAGGGAAATTCAGAGAATCTATCGAAAAAGAAGGCATGGAACAGCACCTTCTATCCCACACCAAACGTTTAGTATGGGTTAAATATGGGATGTATATGGGCCACATATGGCCCATATATGGGAATAGTATGGGGAGCTAGAATTGATATGTGGACCATATATGGGCCCAAGCTTTTACCTTTTCCACAATATATGGGTTTAATATGGGATATGTGGGCCATATATGGGCCCAATTATTGATATATGGGTAATATATGGGTATATGTGGGCAATATATGGGATAATGTTTTAGTCAGTAGGGGATATGTGGGCCATATATGGGCCCATTTTATTGATATATGGGTAATATATGGGTATATGTGGGCAATATATGGGATAACATTTTAGGATATGTGGGCTATACATGGGCCCAATTATTGATATATGGGCAATATATGGGTTAACATATTAGTTAATACTGGGATATGTGGGCCATATATGGGCCCAATTATTAATATAAGGGTAAAACATGGGTATGTATGGGCAATATATGGGTTAACATTTTAGTTAATACTGGGATATGTGGGCCATACATGGGCCCAATTATTAATATAAGGATAAAATATGGGTGGTATATGGGCAATGTATGGGTTACACAGGCATCCCAAGTAATTAACTTCATTCACATTTCTTTGGATTTTTAAATATATTATGCATGTATTTACTTTACCATTACTGTAGCTTCATACTTTCTGCTTAAACTATTCAGAAAACAATTAGTATATGTTTTTGACTGTCAGCATATTAAAATCCATTCCTTTATGAACATGCTAATGTTGGTCAGCAGTTATCCACATAAGGTCACGTGACTATCGGTAAAAGAGCGGGAAAATCGAGGCAGTCGCTTGTTTTTCTTCAAAGACAAAAAACACCGTTTATTCACCTTTCTGGTAAGTAAAACGTTCTTTTTTTGTTATAAAGTAAGCTGTAAAATGTTCTAAAATCTTAATATCTCCTTTTCTGAAGGAAATTTATGGAATAAAGCTGTTTTTCACGGTAAAATTGTTGTTGCAAACGTGACAAGATGGCAGCTGACTGAAGACTTTCGTTTATAGACATGACAAAGGCTAAATAGCTAGAGTTTTATTTGCTGTGTGTTATTTATCATAGCTTAGCTTGATTAAAGCTAAAACTATAAGCATTGTATTTTAATCCTTTTCATTGTTCTATTTCACTCTATTCTACCTGTAAGTATGCAGTACTTGTAGTCATGTTTTTGATATTTGTTGAATCTGCAGTCTAAAGTATTCAACTTAAACTTATCAAATTAAATATTAGTTATAAGCTTATTAGTTATTACAAGACATAATTCAGTCAAAATATCTGATCTTAAGAAAAAGTTATTGTCAGAGTTTCCGAATTGTGAGTTATTTTCAATTGATTTTCAGGTGGTTTAATTTGAACACTTTTCTACATCAACTACAGTTAGAGATCAAGAGTTTTATATGATGACTGCAAAGTATTCACAAGTCGAGTTGAATTGCATGAACTTGGTCTTTGACAAGCCTCAACATTATCTGTTACATGTAGCTTCTGTTGGACATGAAATCATTCTGTAGATATATGCAAATCAAAGTAAGACTGATGCAGTTTCTTTATGATTGTTAGTTAAGTATGTGCAATGTACAGTGCATAATTTAGAAGTGATACTTCATCAGCTTTATTTTACAGAATTAATGCTGTTCATGCATGTGTATTCACCAGTCGACTGTAATGGTGGCATACTGTACATGTGTATAGGTTATGCATAGATCAATTCCAGCTGTTACCACCCCCCCCCCCCCCCCCCCCCCCCCCCCCCCCCCCCCCCCCCCCTTCCCCCCCCCCCCGGCTGACTACCAGGGATTTTTTTCTTTCTTTCTTGGGACTACAAGGGGGGGAGGGGGGGGGGGGATGATAACAGCTGGAATTGATTGATGCATTACCAAGTCACTTGCAGAAATCCACTTTAATTTTTAATGCACTGATTCATAAAATATATGAATCCAAGTGGAGCCTGAAACTACTGGAAATAATGTCTGAAAAAAAATCAGACTTACAACGGGAATCAAACCCACAACCTTTGCGATACCGGTGTAATGTTCTACCAACTGCGCTACATGTATCTAAGCCACTGAGAGCAGGCGGGTTCATATAAGTAGTTTCAGGCTCCACTTGGATTCATATATTTCATATATACTGCATTAGCTACTGATGGACATTTATCTAATATTTACATGAACTATAATAGTTTGATGTTTGCCGGGCTAACACATATATTGCGGCGACTTTACATGATCGAGTTATAACTGATCATGATCTATTCAAAGTTATTTGACCAGTCATATAATTGACTGTAGACTGACTGGCCATAAGAAAGAATAACTTATGCATGTATACTTCTGATTTACATTTGTAAAAAGCTTTCAATTATCAATAAATATTTTTTGATACTGCATGATTTGCATTTTTAAATAATATTATTCACAAAAATTATACTGTATTAAGAAATATTCAGTACTGTAAGTATGGGGAATTAATATATAGGAAATATATGGGATGCATGGGAATAGGATGGGAATAGTATGGATAATATATGGAAAGTATATTGGAAATATATGGGAAGTATGGAAATATATGGAAATAGTATGGAAATATATGGGAAGTATATGGATAATATATGGGAAGTATATGGGAAATATATGATATGGAAAATATATGGGAATAGTATGGATAATATGGGAAATATATGGGAAATATATGAAATATATGGAAAATATATGGGAATAGTATGGATAATATATGGGAAGTGTATGGGAAATATATGGGAAATATGGAAAATATATGGGAATAGTATGGATAATATATGGAAAGTATATGGGAAATATATGGGAATAATATGGATAATATATGGGTATTGGTATGGGAAATATCTGGGAATAGTATGGATAATATATGGGAAATATATGGGAATAGTATGGATAATATATGGGAAGTATATGGGGAATATATGGGAAGTATGGGAAATATATGGGAAGTATATGGGAAATATATATGGAAATAATATGGATAATAAATGGGTATTGTTATGGGAAATATATGGGAATAGTATGGATAATATATGGGAAGTATATGGGAAATATATGGGAATAGTATGGATAATATATGGGAAGTATATGGGAAATATATGGGAATAGTATGGATAATATATGGGAAGTATATGGGAAATATATGGGAAGTATGGGAAATATATGGGAAGTATGGAAAATATATGGGCCACATAAATGAGTAATATATGGGAATAATACGGATTATATATGGATAATACATGGATTTTGACCAAATACGTACTTAAGCCAGATTTAATCCATATATAACCCATACATTTTGGAATAGCTGGGTTTAATATGGAATTAATATGGGTTTAATATGTGCCCACATAAAACCCATATAGTAACCACATTTTATCCATATAAATTCCATACTTTTCCCATATCTGTCCCATATATGGCCCATGTATGGGAAATATATGGGAAGTATATGGGAAATATATGGGAAGTATGGGAAATATATGGGCCACATAAATGAGTAATATATGGGGAAAATATGGGTAATATATGGATAATACATGGATTATGACCAAATACGTACTTAATCCATATTTAATCCATATATAACCCATATATTTTGGAATTCTGGGTTTAATATGGGCCACATAAAACCCATATACTTTTCCATATTTTCCCCATATTTGGCCCATATATGGCCCATACTAAATTTTTGGTGTGGGATACCTGATAGAAACTAAAATAATTTGGTTTTCATGAAGAAGAAGAAGAAGAAGTTCCGCTTACCAACCAAACACCTGTCGAGTACATTGCTTATGATTTTCTTACGATAACGGCACAGGTAGCCCAAGCTCACCATTTGAAGTTTTATATAGAGATTATGCAGTGTAAATTTATTAAAAATCGAAAATACGATAAATCGTTTTTAAAATGATTGTATCTGTTCTTTGTGAGTTTATTACTTTCGGGGAAATTTGGTGTCGCTACGATTAAAACTAAGCGAGTTATAGCTGTTTGAATATTACCCTATGGTGTATACTACAATCAATTTAAAAACGATTTATTGTATTTTCGATTTTTAATAAATTTACACTTCACAATTTCTATATAAAGCTTCAAATGGTGAGCTTGGGCTACTTGTGCGATAATCAGACTCCGATCCTCCAAGAACAGTTCACTAGTATATACAAGATACGATTTTAATAGCGAAATTTCGCAAGTGTCGTGCTAAAGTACTTATAACTGATGTAGCTTCCTCACCAAACTTTCATATATCCCTTTATTTTGGTGAACCAGATGTATCAACGAAGTCATTGTATGTTGTCTCTTGTACGTGGTGTAGTAACTGATCGATCAGCTTGATATGCATATCTTTCACAACAGTGTCATGCTAAAGTACAACTGAAGTAGCTTCCAGTTCACCCGGCACCAAACTTAGGATCATATTACAATAAGGTATTTTGTGGTCGAATCAGTCAACAAGCCATTAAATCACAACTTTATGCCCCTTAGTCTTAAACTCAAACAGGGGACAACGACATTGCTTGGGCGCTGCTCCGTTTGCTGGGATATAGTTAATAATAAAATATGAATATAATTATATGACACATACCATGTTTTGGCGTATTTGGCCACTGCTGTGGCCGTTTATTTTGACAAATTAACTTACAACGGATGTGTAACATGATCTACACAAGTTCACAGCAAAGGTGAGGGCAAATTCCGCCACACACCTAAAATGTCAAATGAGGTGGACTGGGGAGGTGGTGGGTTAAAGTTTTCTCCACGATGTATTCCAAGATGGAGGCGACCGAGAGGCCTAAGACTCCAGGGTAACCACCCCTCACAACGAACGGAAGTTGCCAACACCGGAAGTAACAATAACTTTAACTTATTATTAAGCCTAGTTGCATAAAGCAATTTATATCACTATTCGTAAAATAAATTATATTTATGCCCCTTAGTCTTAAACTCAAACAGGGGACAACGACATTGCTTGGGCGCTGCTCCGTTTGCTGGGATATAGTTAATAATAAAATATGAATATAATTATATATGACACATACCATGTTTTGGCGTATTTGGCCACTGCTGTGGCCGTTTATTTTGACAAATTAACTTACAACGGATGTGTAACATGATCTACACAAGTTCACAGCAAAGGTGAGGGCAAATTCCGCCACAGCCCGGAGCCTGCGACAGGGCAGCCCCACCCAAAGCCCAAGCAATGCCGAAAAATTGTCAACGCAAAGTGCTTTAACAGTCCAGAGACCCTAGAAGATGATCCAGTTACCTCAGCCCCTGCATGAGGCTCATCTTCACAGCTCCAGGGTGAATGGATATCTCAACCCTAAGATTAACTAACAATTTCTAAGTTTTTGGTCCTTAAAGACGGGGCAAGGTTACCTCAGCCCCTGCATGGGGCCTTGGGCCCCTTGCCCCCCCCCCCCCCCCCCCCCCTTTCTATGCCTGTACATGTAGCAGCTAAGGGTATCTCAATCCCTAAGATTAAACTAAAATCGCTAAATTTGGGTCGTTAAAGACGGGGCAAGGTTACGTCAGCCCCTGCATGAGGCCTTGCCCCCCTTATCCCGACCTGTAGCAACTAACGTAACTCTTATTGTAACTAATTCAATATAGATGGGTAATGTCAGTGACTGAACGTTACTATTGAATAGCAGTAAAATGTAAGATAAGCAAAGACCTTCGCTCCTGCTAAAAGTCATTTCCTAGGTTGATAACGTTATTTCTACATCTATTTTACTTGAACTGATGTGAAAGAAACTGGCCCCGCCCTTGCAGAGGTACAGTTCTCCCATCAGGGTATAATAACATAAGACTGTAAGATAACCAAAGACCTTCGCTCCTGCTAAAGGTCATTTCCTATTTCACTTGAACTGATGTGAAAGAAATCGGCCCCGCACCTGCAGAGGTCGCTCTCCCATCAATGCATAATAACATAAACTGTAAGATAACTAAAGACCTTCGCTCCTGCTAAAGGTCATTTCCTAGGTTGATAACGCTCTTTCTATATTTATTTAATTTAAACTTATGTAAAAGAAATTGGCCCCGCCCTTGCAGAGGTCCAGCATCCTCATCAGTGAGTAGTAATGTGAAACTATTACGTAATAAGAAATCAACACCTTCGCTCCTGCTGAAGGTCGATTTAGCTAGTTGTTTACATGCGTGGTGATGAGCCATCTGACAAGTAACCCTTTGAATTAGAGTGATGGAGTTCTTATATACCTAAGGAAGGCCTTCGCATTCCAAAATCCGCAACGTCTAATTTGAGAATCCTTGTCAGCGCCTATTCGAAAACAGCCATATGATTGTGGTTTGAATACCAGACTGCTATTAGATATAACACATAGCAAGCACTAGCCAAGTCGTGGACGACCACTGAAGCCCCTGCAAACAGTAGCATGACCATGCTTGGGAAAAGTAAGCAACAAGAAAAACTCACGTACATGCTGGATGGCCGTCCAGACTGACGTTTGTGCTGCAAGGATACCGACATGGACAAATGGCAGCATATGTAGAACAGATTATTCTCAACATACTGAATTTATAATCTTAGTTAAACTACATTTAGGCAGCATGCCGGACACGAAAACCCCATTATAAACCCACTGTGTGGGAAAAATTAGGGACCGTGTACCACCTACCATGCAATACTGCAACCTGTGGCAAGGTTCCTAACTAATTTAATAAGAAAACTTTTGTTTACACGACATTCAGTCCATGCTCCTGTTATGTGTGTCACTGCACAGTATCGGTGTGGGGAATCCCGTTGACTAATTGCCCATTGGTGTTCCATATCAGCAGTAAATTGATCTGGCCATCGGTGCCCTCTCATAGTGGGTGTAGGTTCTGCAAGCAAAATTAAACTCGCGGCCAGTAGAGAAATTAGCAAACCCAATGCATTTATACAACAAATACCCGTGCAATACACAAAGCAATAACAGTTGAGGGCTGGTAATAACCCAATGGCCAATCGCTATACAGTAATAATAAATTTGGAAGTAGTAAAAGGAATTTGGAAAATTGGCCATATCTGGCAAAATTGACAATAATGCTGATGATCAACTCATAGCAATGGGAATTACATTTCTAACAATTTATGACCAACATGCCTTGTAAATATACTTTATTACACAACTTGTAATGTTACAGTACAAATACGAGTACAAATATGACAGCGTATTACACGTCTTAGAAAAAACCGGTTTTGCTTGTTTTCCCGTACACATCAATTTTGCACTCGTCAGAAATTTTTTTTCTTCTGAGAAAAGAAATGGAGGAAAGTGTAAATTTTCAGGATTTACTAGAAAACATTGATTTTTCTGACGACGACTTCAATGAACCAGACTTTTCGATCGACTGGCCGAGTCAAGCCGTCTTAGATGATAAGGATATTAACAATTTTATCGAAAGTAACAAAAATGTCAACACAACACTGAAAGAAAACAAAGTCTGACCTGAATGTCTTCAAACGATGGTGTGAATCTGTGAACGAGAACCGAGAGCCAAAAGATATTCCTGTGCAAGAGTTGGACAGACTTTTGAGCCATTTCTTCGTCAAGGTTCGCAAGCAGGACGACACCCAGTATGAGCCAGACACACTGACATCCTATCAGCGAAGTATCGATAGGTACTTGAGAGATAATGAAAAGATGTACTCTATACTCATTGACAAGCAATTTGAAAAGTCAAGAGCCAGCTTGGAGGCCAAAAGAAAGGAACTCCGAAAAGACGGCAAAGGAAGAAGGCCCAACAAAGCTCTTGGACTAACTGAGGAAGAAGTAGAGAAGCTATGGTCCGAGGGTCTTCTTGGCGTCCATTCACCCATGGCACTGATACGAACCGTGTGGTTCAACAACACACTTCATTTTGGTTGGAGAGCCAGAGACGAGCATCGCAAAGTCCAGCAGGGAGACCTGGTCCTACGAAAGGAAGAAGGTGATCAAGGAAGAGAATACGTGATGTGGATAACCGAGAGAGGAAGTAAAACCAGAACGGGAGCCAATACGATGCCAGAGCGCTATTTCAATCCGCGAATGTATGCCACGAATGCAGCTGAAAGATGCCCCGTTATGATATACAAGATGTATCTTGAAAAAAAGCCAGTAGCAATGAAACAACCAGAGAGTACATTTTACTTGGCATGCATCACAAATCCAAAGTCTGATGTCTGTTACAAAAACTCTCCGCTCGGAGTACATTCTCTGGGGAATTTCATGAAGTCCATGGCTTCCAAAGCGAATCTAACTGGCAAGTTTACAAATCATTCTGCTAGACGCACCATGATCACAACCCTTCGACACGAGAACATCAGTCCACTTGACATTTCCCAACTGTCCGGCCACAAGAACTTGAAGTCAATCGACACCTATTCTGAGGCCAGTGAGGAACAACAACGTAAAATGTCTTTGATTTTGAGTGGGAAAGGTAGCGGCCATGTGAAACCCCTCGAACTACGAAATACCAACGTTGGAATCGTCCAAAATTCCCAGACAACCACTTCCAAATCTTCTGCATCCACATCTCTACTGTCAGATGTTGTGTTCAATAACTGTACTATTTCCTTTAACTGTCCTGGTGTTCCAGAAGTCTTTAGTGCCAAACCGAGGAAGTTCAGAAGAATCATCGAAAGTGACGACGAAGAAGAATGACAAACGTAACGAACGAAAAACGAACTGGCTATCGATGACTTTTTGCCGTATTTTGAGCTGTTTAAAAAATTAAATTCTTGATGAAATACTTAAAATGAACTATTTCAAACATTTTTGTCAGATTCAGACTTTAGCGAATTCATATATTTGCCATATTTTGCTTGTACTATCTACTTGTAGTTGTACTTGTACACTTGAAAATGTTCTATGAATGAATTTGATCTTGACTTGTAGTGGTGTGCACTTGAATGGTATCTTTTCACAGGAGCCAATCAAAAATTAGGATTAATGGCGTCAGAAATGACAGTTGAAAAACCGGTTTGTTTTTGGTTTGTGTCTACGCGCGCTCGCTTTTTATATTGTACAGAGAAAAAATACGGTATTATCCATTAATTTTGTTGTTGTGTAATAAACAACTTATTACACGGATAGTTGTGTAATACGGCTGGACATTTTTACTCGTCTGTTTGTATTTTGACTCGCCTACGGCTCGTCAAAATACGCACGACTCGTAAAAATATCCAGCCGTATTACACAACTACCCGTGTAATAACCTCTATATAATACGAATCCAATAGTAATGTCAATGACAATGATCATACATCTATATAAATGTTAATAATAATAAAAGAAGCAGTAAATGTAATATCAAAGGATTTTAACACAGATAATAACAATATGTTCTTAATGACTTAGTTACTTTATACCAGCTAGCATATTTTACTATTTTTTGTGTATTTTATAGGGAGGTCCACAAGTTTATCAGTCTTTGACTGTAATGTGTTGTAAAACCTCATTAAATAAAGTTGTCATTATAATAATAATTAATAATAAAGAATATGGAAAATTGATAACGTAAATAAAATAAAATTAATAATATTCACAGTAATAAAATTAATAATGAGAATAATAACATAATAATGTTACACTCACACTACCCCTACATGAGATGTGTTGTTTTCATTCACTCAAATTCACAGTTATAAAATAAAAATGGGTAGGGACGAGCCATGTCAAAACAATACTTTGTTGACAAAGACGGCAAGCCCAGTAAACGCCCAGTAAAAACACACCTGGAGGGTGTAACCTCGAAGGTAACAAAAACAATCCTTGATGGCATAGCCTCGAAGGAAACAATAACAATCCTTGAGGGCGTACCCTCAAAGGAAACAATAACAATCCTTGATGGCATAGCCTCGAAGGAAACAATAACAATCCTTGAGGGCATAGCCTCGAAGGTAACAAAAAAATAAAATAAAAATAAAATAAAATAACAAAAGGCAATCTATAATAATGCTGATAATAATACTAATATTAACCATAACAATAAGAATAATGTTGAGGTGGGAATGGATAAGGCAAAACATATAAACAATTGATGATATAAATGAAAGTAAAATTAGCAAATTATTGCTGGAAAAACCTGTCAAGACGAAATAGTGTTGACACAAAGCTTTCCTGTGATAACCCATTAGGTACATAACATACAATAACCCATTTAACAAGACCAATGATAAATAGTATGATGTAACATAATAACAAATATTACATAGATAAACCCATCTAGCCTTGAGGGCGAAGCCGAAAAGGTATTCCTTGAGAGCGTAATCTCGAAGGAAAGCAATATTGTACAAAGAGTCCTTGAGGACAAAAACCTCAAAGGCATTCAATAATATAATAATAATAATGACTAGAATGATGATTCAATAATAATAATAATAATGATAGTAATAATAATAATAATAACAATGATAATAATGGTAATAACAATAATAATAATGAGTAATAACAATAATAATAATGATAATAATAATGTTGTTGTGATGGTATTGGATAAGTGTCAAGACATAATAATGAAAGTAAAATTAGCAAATTCTTGCGTGAAAAACTTATATTTTGGACAAAAATAGTGTTGATGCTAAGCTTTGAGGACTTTAATACCACGTTATGTGTGTAACAATAATATTTTCTATAACTAGAACAAATAAATTGTATGAATTGAAATTGTAATATAACCAATATTGAGTATATGAACACACCTCGACAGAGAAGCCTCGAAGGTATTCCCTGAGAGCGTAATCTCGAAGGAAAGCAGTCCTTGTGGGTAAAACCTCAAAGGCAATCAATAATAATAATATTATTAATAATAATATGTAATATGTAAACTAATTTAACTTTTTATATGACTGTATTCTTAACGGGATGGTATCTTATTCAACATCTCGCATCTTACCCCCCATCAACAATGGTATCATAACCTTCCAATATTAAAGCAAGCACAGAAACATAAATACTGTGACAAAGTCCAATGGCATTAAAACATGAATAGCTCAACCACAGTGTAGCTGGCTGCTAAGTTCATGCTATATAGGCCACTCATGACTTGTTATGTCATAATAATAATAATGTAACAATGTATTTAAAGGCACAGTGCATTTTCATGATGCAAACAAGGTGGTAAGAGTACCCCTGAAGTTAACGTATGAATATTCATATGATTAAAATTAGTCACAAAATTTCCAAGGGCCTAGTTCGTTGTTGCTATGCTAAATATATAAAATTGAGGGCATATCATATGGCCCTTCTATAGCTTTTGTAAAGGGTTTTGTTGCCCAAATTGTTCAAATGTATGCCATCACGGACATAAATGTTAGTTTTTGGCTTCCGGCGTCCAGAAGGAAGCCAGAATTTTGCAAACTCAATCCTCTCCAGCGCCTCTCTCAGTTGATCGTTTAAACTTTCAACGAACTGGCTATACTGCATTGGCATCGGGGTAGCATAAGTCATTAGAACCTATTTCTAATACAACAATATGTGGGCACCATGAGCGAATGATTCATTTGTCCCAACGCTCAAGTTTTTCGATTGTTCTCCCCCCTGTGCCGTGCAAAACGACTTTACACGCTCGGCTGATCCCCAGCGATGACGAAAAGCGGTCATTTGACTCTCTCATGGTAAAATTAAACAGCCTTCTCACGAAGGAATGACCAAGAACTAATGCCTATGGCTTTTGGTGTCGATTCATCGCCTCTCTGGGAGTTACACCCCGAGATTATATTGCTATATGCACAGATGATTAGCAGTTGCTAAATTTACTTAACTTTTTCCCGTGGAATAACGTCGATGTAAGGAGATTTTTGCAGATGTAATCGGTTAAAGTTTTCTCCACGATGTATTCCAAGATGGAGGCGACCGAGAGGCCTAAGACTCCAGGGTAACCACCCCTCACAACGAACGGAAGTTGCCAACACCGGAAGTAACAATAACTTTAACTTATTATTAAGCCTAGTTGCATAAAGCAATTTATATCACTATTCGTAAAATAAATTATATTTTTGATTCCTCTTTTATCTGCCTTCATTTTTTCACACTCCGTTTTCCATTTCTCTTACTTCTCTTTACTTCTTTTGTTCTGCGTTCGTTCTCCCTTTAGTCAAAATGTTGTCTTTCTTTCTCTTCAACATTCTCTTCCTTCCATCCTCTGACGTTTCAACTTTTAGCTTGGGTAGCATCGACTGAGCAATACACGAATGTTCACAATTGCATTTTATTAGTCAATGGGTTTAATATTATTGGATCAAGTCCTTCAGTGATAATGAATTGCTGGGGGATTCTATAGTTTAGCCTAACTATCAAAGTTTTTTGTTTTTTTGTTTTTTATTGTTCATTCAATATTTATTGAAATCGATTATTTGGTTTCAATCAACTGTTAAAAGTCCTTGAATATAGATTACTTCATAGAAAGTGCGACGTACGGGTTTATATTCACGAGTTGTTTGTGTCACAACACGGGGTCACACACAACACGAACGAGCGAGGAACGAGCGAGTGAGTGTTTTACACAAACAACGAGTGAATATAAACCCGTACAAAGCACTTTCTATGATATGATCTCTTTCATATTTACATATATAACGAGAATTTTATAAACTATAATCAATTGTTGTTTGAATCAAAACAAACAGCATCTCGTAATCCTCTTCAGTCTTTGATATTTTATTTTCAAAGTACAAAATATAATCACTGCATGTGATAAACTGTTCGTGTGTCAACTCTATTGTTCTCGTTTTGTAGTTGTATAGTTCATTTGTTCTTTCTTACTTACTTGACTCTCCAAACTTGAATAAAAGTTAACGTTATGTTTTGGTTCTCCAACTCTTGACTTCAATACGAGGGGACGCCAAAACTATTAAATGATTATCGAAATATTTTAGCTCGCTTGAATGTCGCTTTTCTGAGTCCTGCTCTTCGTTTTTTCCTCTTTCAATAATGCAAGTTTTATAGGGATGTTGATAAGTGTGTTTTTTTGTTTGTCTGCTTCTCTATAAATTCATTTATATGAGAATTAATTGAGACGAAATCGTGTTCAGCCATTTTATCAACACACAAAATCAACCATCGTCTCACGGCCGGGAAAGTCAATCAAGTGTTTTTTTTTTTCTCGCTCTCTGATTGGCTGGAGATTCCAATTCTCGATGCTGATTGGTTATACTTCCACAGGTGAAAAAAGCTATACGCGATGCTGATTGGACGTATCACTTTTTTTTACATGTGAAAGTATAGCGTACAGATTTCTACAAATGGGCTTTATACAATGAAATTATCGTAATATATGTAATAAATGTCATTTATTTCATTATATATTCAAGTGTATGTAGTATAATAGTTTGTTTAGTTTTAGCACGGCTCAATGGTCCAGGAGAGTAGTTGATTCCGTAGTCAAATTGATTGATTAAAGTGCCGGGCTAATAAATACTGTCCTCCATATTGTTCTGTCAATCAAGCAGAGAGTATTCTATCGAAAAGTCCTTCAATCTCATTATTTGCCTTCAAGTGATCGAAGTTGCATATTTTATTGCATATATATGTAGTACGTAACTCGAAAACGTGTTTGTCGAGTTTTAGGATCGAGTTACGGAGTTAACGCGTAACTCGAAAATAAAGTTTCGCTTCGTTAACTTCGAGTTACGTAACTCGATTTGATTTCACCGATGTTTTTCATCGAGTTACGCGTAAATGTCAAAGTGGGCGTTGGCTATAAATTATGGGTGTGTCCGAGCGCGTAACTCGAAAATCCGTAACTCGAAGTTCGTAACTCGAAGTTCGTAACTCGAAGTTCGTAACTCGAAGTTCGTAACTCGAAGTTCGTAACTCGAAGAAAACCCTATCTCATCAAGATGTGACGAAGTCCCTCTACACTGTTCTAAAATTAACTTAGTCACGCGTTCAGAAGATTAGCGTGTATTAGCTGTCAACACTATGACTTTCCCTGGTAATAGATTACGTAAGATAGATGTATGAACCACGTACTTTTAGGTGGATACCTTACGTTCAGGATGTACGTTAGTAATATTTCTCAATGTCCACGTAATATACTTGTAATTATACTCTAGAATTATCCTTAGCTCTATCTTAAATAGAGGTACCAAATAGTTTGTATTGTAAGTTAGTTCAGTTAGAAGACTCAGAAGACATTGTAAACAAAGGTTTAAAGGAGAATAAACTGTGCCCGTTTATTTCGAGTGCTTTCGTCTGGTCTCGGGGCTTTGAGAAGCTTTGTGAAATTTGGTTGCAGCGACAGTGGGATCTATATTCTTGTTGGAAGTACAGAATTGGTCTGATCATCGAGTAGGACCGACCCAAGCGTAATTAGAAAACAACGATGGAGGCACTGAAGATAGAGTATAGCGGATACACGTTTGACCGGCTGAGAGAAATAGCCAGAGGAATGCGCCTATAAGTGGAAGGCAAAAAGAAAAAAGAAATCATAGACATCCTTTGTAAAACAAGAGCAAACACAGAATTTACAGAGCCTCAGCATGCTACGCAGAGGGCTGTTAACCCGACATTTGCTCTGATCCAGATGATGCAAATGATGTCACACAACTGAGCAAAGGCAAATGGAATGGCAAAAGGAACAAATACGTCTGCAGATGCGCATGATATATTAATCACCATGAATCGAACATAATGCAGATACTCAAACCTTACATACAGTTGTCGATATATTTGAGAACGGCGCATGATATATTAATCACCATGAATCGAACATAATGCAGATACTCAAACCTTACATACAGTTGTCGATATATTTGAGAACGGCGCATGATATATTAATCACCATGAATCGAACATAATGCAGATACTCAAACCTTACATACAGTTGTCGATATATTTGAGAACGGCGCATGATATATTAATCACCATGAATCGAACATAATGCAGATAATCGATACATACAGTTTTGGTGCATAAATCAATAGAGTCCTGAATTTTCACCATTCGAACATGATATATTAATCACCATGAATCGAACATCTATAATGCAGATACTCGATACATACAGTTTTGGTGCATAAAAACATATCGGTAGATCAATAGAGTCCTGAATTTTCACCATTCGAACCATTAGATATCACCATTCACCATCAAACATTGGCGTTCACCATCGGTACGATCCGTAAGATCCGTACCATTTTTCTTAGGGGGCTAGAGAAGATTACACAGGGTTCCCATTCGAAAAACATAGGTCACCAGAACGAGGCATATCCCACAGAGATCCCATTAGAAGAAATTAAATACAGTGCTTGTTCGGATTCACCATCAGTACGGATAGTAAAATTGATTTCTCCGTTCGTATCTGGTTGTGTGTATTGGACATGCATGGAATTAACGGCTAATTCAGTGCCAACTCTAAGAATCCTCTGCAGAATATGTTTTATAGGACTGATGGGATTGCCTTTGGCCTTTTTCTTTATATGATTCAGTTGATTAAGGTATCAGGGTACCCCAAAAACCTTTCAAACCACCGGTTTTGATTTTTTTTTTTTTTGACAATCAAATCAAATTGAATATTATCTATCATCTCCAAAAATCAGAATCTAAAAACATTTTTTTCCTAAAAAGTTGTATCAAAAAAACGAATTTTGGATTTCATTTGATGCAAAAAGATGTTGACAAGCAAGCTGTCAACAGCACTCACGCAATAGACTTTCCACAAAGATTCAGATGCGAAGAAAGTATCCAAAAATCGTAACTGCTCACTCAAAATGTCCCTGAATAACGATGCCAAACCACTCACGGTCAAAGTACTTGTATTTCCCGCTAGCAGTAACTTTGCTTTCCTGCCTTGTTGTGTTACGTATACGTTGTTACGACTGTAAGGCGATCTTCTTATGAATGCCATCCATATGTCATCAGGTATTGAATCACATATTTGTGGTGGATTATCGTCGCTTGTGCAAACAAAGGCGCCACTTGACTTGAAAAACATTTTGGGCTTTTTCTCAAAGAGCAAATTGACGAAAATACGGGTGTTATTTTGAGCTCCTAAACAAACGAGTTTTATTTGATTCAGCTGAGATTTTTAGGACTTTATGTAATGTTTCAAAGCCGAGAATGAGGACTAGACGGGGTTTCCAGTCCGAGGCGAAGCCGAGGACTGGAAACCCCGTCTAGTCCGAATTCGAGGCTTTGGAACGACTTCAAATACTCATTAATTATTACATGCAATGGCCTAAAGGCAATAAATAAAGAGTTCCAAGGTTTTAGCCCAGAAAAGCAAGAATTCCGGTCTTTGCATATGCTCTGCTCATGCGCAGAGTCGAGGACATCGTATCCCACATGTGTTGGACTCTTGAGTAGTATGAAGTTTCAAAGCCGAGAATGAGGACTAGACGGGGTTTCCAGTCCGAGGCGAAGCCGAGGACTGGAAACCCCGTCTAGTCCGAATTCGAGGCTTTGGAACGACTTCAAATACTCATTAATTATTACATGCAATGGCCTAAAGGCAATAAATAAAGAGTTCCAAGGTTTTAGCCCAGAAAAGCAAGAATTCCGGTCTTTGCATATGCTCTGCTCATGCGCAGAGTCGAGGACATCGTATCCCACATGTGTTGGACTCTTGAGTAGTATGAAGTAGAACCTGCTTTCAGATTAAATCGAATTCGGACAGAGTGGTATTGCCTCTACTCTGTCCAAGATCCCGATGATTATTATATGAGGGATAAGAACTCATGTACAGTCATGAGACGGACGATTAGTTCTAATCGTCCCTCATGATAAGTACTGGGGAGAGTAACTGGAAATGTTTCCAGTACTGGAAAACAATTTTTCCAGTAACTGGAAACATTTCCAGTTACTCTCGCGAGTACTTTCCGGGGTATCCAGGTCCATCATGTGACCAAATTGGGGGCACCTGGTTGGCTGGTTACCTCATGAATAATTAATGAGTATTTGAACTCTGATTATCATTCTTCAAAACAATGTCTCTGATTTTCGATATTTTATTTCACGAGTTATTAACTGATTAGTAAAAATCGATGTATTTTTAGCGTACCGAAAGTTTCGCGGCAGATAAAAAAGGAACAGGGAAACGTATCGATAAACGGAGACACACTTTTGATAATTGATATCTCTAGAGTGCATAAAGATAATGATC
Organism: Actinostola sp. cb2023; assembly: GCA_033675265.1. Classification (NCBI taxonomy): domain Eukaryota; kingdom Metazoa; phylum Cnidaria; class Anthozoa; order Actiniaria; family Actinostolidae; genus Actinostola; species Actinostola sp. cb2023. The sequence goes on along the minus strand of JAUJYZ010000094.1, from coordinate 207,640 downwards.
TTGAATTGACGATAAAATGCGGCTGTCTGGGACCTCGCCGTATAACGCTATTTGAAAATTATTTGATCTTGACTTATATCTAAAACGCGTATGTACTTTTTGTTAATAGACCATTAGTTGAAATCTCCATTTATTTAGCTTTCAGAAAATATATACTTTATTGGGGTTTAAATGGAACTTGAATGCATACCGGTCGGTAGGAGTACCCTGATACCTTCAGTAATACAAGCGAGTTAAAATACAAATTTTAAATAATTAAGCAGAGAAAATGAAGATATCCAAAATCGTGACTATTTTGCTACAGGAAACGATATGTTAACAGTAATTGGTTGGATTGTGACGTTAGTCGAAGCGCATCAGTACATGACACTCATACTAAACCAACAACTACACAGAATAATTTGACAACGATACACTTTTGAACTTTTTACATGTAAAAGCAAACACATGTCTTCAAGTAAACGTAAATCTTTATATTCTCATCCAAGAAAAAGATCGTCGACTTCGTCTTCGAAGAAACCGTTCCCAAACAGAGCAGAAAATCACACAAATACAAACACATAAAACATGCCCGGCACCCGCAATACTCGAACAAGCCAGAGCACAATCTTGAAATTTGCCGCGATTCTTTGTCATTTGCATATGACCTGTCGACCTTTGCTGAATACTGACCAGACATCTTGACAGATTCAATTACGCTAGGTGTTGGATAAACATGGTGTGGCTTGATCCTCCAAAACAGTAATTGCGTCTTTTCTCGGAACTATTTTCAGCGCTAAATGCACGTATTTCGAAGGCTTAATGTCGCTAGGGTTTCGATGAATTTCGCTGAAAATTGGAAAGGTGACTCAGCAATAGTTGATCTAAAAAAACTGTGTCTCAGATTTTTCCATGTTATTTTTATTCAAATGTTATGTCCGTCTTTGTTGACAACATAGCTCTAAAATTAATTGTTCAACTTTGGCGTAGGATTGCGTTTGATCAAAAACAGATATCGGAAAATTGAGACACCGTTTAAAGTTCATTATCTCGAGAGTAATCTGTTAGAGTGTTTTTCACAAGCATTACTTAAATTCCATGTGCAATCGAACTATTAGAACGCACTACGGTTGAATTTCACGTATACTCGCCTAACGATTTCTATAATGAATAATCTAAAGTATGAAAGTTTATTCAAAAACTACATTTATTCAGCTTTCAGAAAATGTATACTTTCTTGGTAAAATATTGTAAAGCGCGCGTGTTGTCGAAGTCCAAAGACATAGTGGTCCAAAACGTATCCTGATACCTTACAACCGTTATCGTTGAAGTGCGACTCACAAAGCTTCATGTCTCGTTTCGAAACCAGCATGTAGACGGACGTCAATCAAAATACTGGGCCGAGTTTGACCGAGTGATGTAAAATGGCGGCTGTTGTAGCCATTTAATTTGTAGGTATTTTATCAGCCTTTTTTACACGGAAAAGCAAAATGCCTCGGATTTATGATGAAAGTATAAGGTGGAGAGTTATAAGATTTACTCTTAGGGGGTTGAAAGTTGAAGAGATATGTCAAAGATTAGAAGTTTCTGCAACGTTTGTTAAAAAAGTTCGAGCACTGTATGCAGATACTGGAAGCATCGAAGGAAAGAAACGGCTAGGAAGAAGGAGAGATCTATCAGGTAATATATATGTCCCGTCTTTTTTTTTCAATTTTGCGAGTATTGGAATCATCACATCACAATATTTGATTACAGCACAGGAAGTATTATTATTACGACGTCTTGTCGACGAGCACCCTGATCTTTACTTAGACGAAATGGCCGAATGGTTACAGTTTATTACGGGACGGAATAAGCCAATTACTGTCTCACTTATAGAACGAACTCTTCAAAGAATAGGGATTTCTCGTTTAAAGGTCAGTACAGGTTTTAGTGCAAGAATATACAGTAAGCCAACGTTTCGAACGAATATTTACTTTAGTTACAGATCGTTGCTAATCAGAGGAAGGAATTGGACAGAGCAGAATTCAGGAGACGGATTGCTAGTTTCCGCCGCGACCAACTCCTTTTTATCGATGAGTCGTCAAAAGACAACAGAAATTTGCAGGTAAAGTGTTGTTGTAGTACTGTTGTGAAATGTGTTGTTTATACAGTTGAACCTCTGGTTGCGACCACTCGTATTAAAGCGACCACCTCTCCTAAGCGACCAGTTTTCCAAAATACCAAAAGTTCAGTTCCAAGTCAAATCACTATAGTTGGAACCTCTCGTAAGCGACCACCTCTCGTAAGCGACCACAAAGCTTGACATTTTGGGTGGTCGCTTGCGGGAGGTTCTACTGTAAATTATATTTTCTTATTCACTGTATTGGGACTAAATATGGAGCCCTAAATATCTTTCAGAGAAAATATGGCCGGGGACTAAAAGGCACAAAGGTTTCCTTTAAAGGACACTTTGTAAGGGGCACCAAATATAGTGTTCTTGGTGGTCTCACAACTGAAGGAGCTTTTGGACATTGTATTCTTGGGAACTATGACAAAGTTCAATTTGAATTTGCCATGAAATACTTTGTTTTGCCCTTTGTTGGATCCCTGGCAAAAGGAGAAAGGAATTCAGTGGTAATTATGGACAACTGTAGAATTCATGATTCTGCAAAAGTACTAGAAATGGTGCGAGAAGTTGGAGGCCTAGTCATGTTCTTACCGTAAGAAAATCCTCAGCCTTTAGCTTAATTAGAATTATTAAGACATAGTAGTAATAATAATAAATATACTGTTTCCTGAGTATTAATGGTACTGCTGGAAAGTTATATCAATACTTACTTATGATTGATCCTTGCATGTACGTTGTATTATCTGACCATAATATTATCCAAACCATTATTTCTGCATTACTATGATGAATCTCCATCTTTATAGGGAGAGGGCAGGAATCAGAGTCTCGGCATACTTGAAATTCAAACTAATATAAAATATACTTTTAACTATTATCAGTTTGTAAATTCTTTGTCATTTTAAGGTAATAAAGTTGTTGTTGCTGTTGTTATATTCTCAAATCCAATAGACCTTATTCTCCTGACTTAAATCCGTTGGAGCAAGTTTTTAACATTGCCAAAATGTGGATAGCAAGAAATAAAGAATTCTGCAATAGTCATTCAAAGAGATGCTTTGAATATGCCCTAAGTCAGGTGTGTTTGTGAGAATAACATTAGTTTCTTCTGTTTTCATTTCATTATCTTATGGTATTTTGCATGCCTTTGTTTATTTTTTCAGATTCATCCAAATGTGTGCCTTGCCGAATATGACAGTTGTGGCTACTTTGCATAAGTAGAGGTAATTGTACAGTTTCGAGTTCAATTTGGAAAAAGTGTCTTTTTCAAAGAGTACCAAAGTGCAATTCGAGCTCTTTGAAAAACACACTTGTGTAATTAATTATTCCAAATTGAACGAGAAATCGTATGATTACCAATTAATAATATTCATGAAAATTTTTTTTTTTATTTGCACTGCACTTTTTCAACTGCTTGCTCTGCTCTTAGCCAATGAGAATCAATAATTTTTTTCATGAATATTATTAAGTAAAAAGAGGAGTTTATGTGTACATTATATCAAATACATTAGGTATTCATTGTCTGCCCTCTACTGGGATATACCACTGTTACAAAACCTCAGTAGGAACATGTTAACATTTAGTGCCATGAAAATTAAGGTTTGGACAGTTCAATAATCAATATGGCAATGACATTGCGTGGAATATTAGTTTGACTTATTGGAAACACAGTTAACAAAACTATAAACATGTTTATTGTGTTCACTTCATGAATTGTAACCACTGTTATGAAGATAAGAACAACATAATTACTATTGCTCTTGACAAGAATCCCATGTGAATAAATTAACGTCAACTTGAAAACACATTAGCACTTCATATGGCCCCATATCAATATTTCCATAGGTCCACACTATTAAAAATCAACTATTCAACAAATGAAACTGTTGGCATGTTTGCAGTCTCTTTACAATGTAAATAAACCATGCATCTGTTTGTTATATGATCAACTTGAAGATACAATGTACCACACTTATCACTACTGGTCAGAAACATGTGAAAAACCTGTAATGATTTTTTTAGAATTCACATGTTTTTTCACATAATTTTTTTCAAAACCATTAAAATTCACATATTTTTCAAATGCTTTTCACGGGATTTTCACATGTTTCTGTACAGTAATGTATCACAACAGTGTTAGTGAATATCAAACAAATATAAACGTGACATTAATCCATACAGTGCATGAACATTACAACTTATTCCTGTGATAACCTTTGCAAGCTTCTTTCTGCTCATCCACCCATTGAGAGTAAGAAAAACTTAAGTGAGCATCATCTACTGGCTGGGAATTATCTCGAACATTTTCACAATACCGGTAATTGTTAATGCCATCAAATAATAACTCCTGCTCTGCTGAAGTGAACCCCATACTTTGCAGCATCATTTTACCAAAGTGTGGATGGGTTAAAGCACTTAATAACAGGCCATCCATCTTGTTTTCTTGAAATTTAGGGATATGATTACAAAGGCCCAGGGATGATAGAAAATCACAGCTCTCCTGAAGTGAAAAGTTTCTAAGTTCTTTTGGACTTGAGAAAATGCTGGGGTTTCCCAAAGGGGAATCTGCATATGTAGGTTTTATACATGTAGGTGAAGAGCTAGTGCTACATGTAGATATTACTTGTGTTGCACTTGGACAGACAACCATAGATCCACTTGTACACACTGGGTTTGTAACACTTAATGTGGTAGGAGAGTTACATGTACCCTGCATCATTGTAGGTACTGATGTTCCTGTAAACTAATAATAGAGTGCTCACACTTAAAGGGGGACTCTGATGAAAATCGTTCGCAATTTAATTTAGCTGAAACTTCACTGAAATAATCTCAAAGAGCCATACAATTACTGGTTAAAGTGTTTTCTCAAAATTCGTAAGGGAAGTATTACATTTTTATGAATCTTTAGAAGTGTCAGTGACGTCATCTACTCAACCCAAACAATCAACACGGCTTCCCTCCATATATTTCTTTGTGATTAGTTTCTTGAATTATTTTATTTCTATGAAGCTAAAAGTTTGGGTGACGGTAGTTTTCTTACATTATTTGTGCGTAGGATTGATTATCTGACCAGTTTTCTTCAATGCAGAGCTGTTATCTGAACAAAACATTGATATATTTTGACTCACAAAATACAAAGAAATGTATGGAGCTGAATGTTGGGTTGAGTAGATGACGTCACTGACACCTCTAAAGATTCATAAAAATATAGCACTTCCCTCTGGAATATCGAAAAAAGATTTTAACTAGTGATTATTGCACCCTTGAAGAATTATTCAATGAAGTTTCAGCTTAATTAAATTTCGAACAATTTTCATCAGAGTCCCCCTTTAAACCATGAAACAGTACTAACTAATTAGTGCTAAGAAAAGAAAGCATTTTGTGCTATTTAGTACTATTAGTTAACTATTTCATGGATATAATATTTGTGCTCTAGTATATTTATAGGGTAAATGAGTTACTGTTGAAACAAGGGACATTTGGTTGCTTCACAGAGAGTGCTTCAAGAGTATTTAAAATACTCGGCAGCAATAAGTTATTGTAGTAATGTAAAAAAGAGAGAGTCTGCAAGGCAAGGATAAGAGTATTTATTGTGCATTATTATAACCATTATCATTGAAGTGCAATCTTCAAAACAGCTTGTCAGGTTTGAAAATAGCTGGACATCAATCAAACAACATGGGCATGTCCAGACTTTAGTCAATTGTAGTACAGCTAATTTGATTGATGGCTGTCTAGACTGGAGTTTGTCTGAAAGCATTGGAGTTTTCAGGGTCGCACTTCAACGATAAAGATATGTACCTGACTTATCATTGTCATAGTTGTAGCCATCATTGACATCATACAGGTATTGAGAATATTTTCTGAAAACTGGTTCTGTGCTGGCATGCTTTGCTGATTCATGGCTACCCCTCTAGAAGTTTTTGGTGGTGTTACAACTTTATCAATATGTTGTTTCCAGTCAGGTTCTTCACCAATTCCTGAAGAATTGCCTTCCACTATTTCGTCTGTCCATAATTTTAAATGCTTGTGACTGTACCTCCACAGGGTGCCTTTTTTTTTCAAGATCACTGATTAGCTGTGCATGGCAGTCGTTCCACAAGTTATTGTCTTCTTTTCTAGGTTTTTTGGATTCTAGTTTCATGAGCTCTTCATCCCTCCATGCTCCATCATAATGTAGTTGTCTCTTTATATTTCCATTATCTAAAATGGGAATGAATATTTTTTTCAAATATATCCACATGCAGAGTTTCTTACTGACCATCTGATGAAAACTGTTGATTTACAGTCGAAACGTCTAAATAATTTAATTGTAGTCCATGACTGTTACGTGTTCACCCTCAATAAATGACTGCAAGTTCAACATTTTAAAAGATATATTCAACAGTTCTTTCAGTGTATTTACTCGGTAAAGCTACATGTATGTTGCAGTTTGGAAACATAAAATGTTACATCATAATAATTACATAAGTATGATAAGGATTTAGATGAATAAAATATTCGGAATTGTCACTAGCTTTTTTCCTGTCAGGTGGACTCAGATCCTAGTCTATTGAAAAAGCTAATCACAATTCTGACTATTTCATTCAACATAAATATATATGCTTTAGGATTCAGAAATCTGGACCAGATTCTAGCATGAAATGGAGCAGGTTGCTAACTGCTCTAATTATGAACACTGTTTCCAATGGTTTTAAAGTGAAATTTAAAAAATCATTGAAGTATATCGTGAAGGTGATAGTGTGTAAAAGTATCACCTTTACTAGCCATAGAGAGAGTTGCACAAGCAAGACATAGGTTACTGGCTTTGTACTGCTCTTTGGCTTTTTCTAAGTCACTGTCATCTTTAAGAGTTACACACTGTTTGGTCCCTTTTTTAAGCCAATAAAGCCCCTTTAATGGCACAAATACTATCTCTCTATCATCATAGCTTCTCAGAATAACTTTTATTTCATCTAGTGTAGTATCTCTTGAAACTTTATGCAATGTTTTGGCAGCACCAAAAACTTGAATTTTCCCTTTGACCTCTTTTGCTTCAAAGACAAAAATGTCCATATGGGATTTGCTATTCCTTGGAGATCTTCTTGGAGTCATTGGTTCTATAGAAATCATACAAACATGAAAGTATATTCTATTGAAATGCTATAACTTATATACAGCGTATAAATACATAAATTATACTTAAAGTATCCTTATGTGTACATGTAGCGTTCGCTGTATATCTGACTGGCAATCGGTACAAAAGCACACAACGTTCAAAACAAAAATTGTGTACTTACTGTTTAGACTCCAGTCGACAGCCAAATAAATAGAACTTGAGGGCCTTTGCTTCCCATTTGCATATTTAAATGGATATTCTTTCAGCACAAAAGGCAGGTCGCCGTCATTCTCTATTTTGACAACAGTCTTCCCTTTGTTTTTCTTGTAATAGATGTTGTCGATATTGATATCGTCATTATTCAAACGGCTGGACACGTGCCGCTTAAGTTGGGTTTTCAATGTAATGTAATCCCATCTAGGTGGTAGTTGGAAAGGTGTTGTTTCTGCTCCTTCTACTTTCCCGTTCTTTGTAGACAAATATAGTCGGACTTCTCGTTTGACCTACGAACCACGAGGCGACAGATAAGTTTTTCGAACATTGTCTAAAATAAACACTATATCTGACTCACAGTACAAATTGAAAGACAAATCCAACAGATCAACGCTAAATGCAGCTCTATTCACTTTAACTTACATCTTCTCCCTCAAATATTTGAGTATAGTCGATGTCCACTTCGTTCTCAACAACTTCCAAATCACTATCTTCCGCCATCTTGAACACGCTAACTACTCGGTCAAACTCGGCCCAGTATTTTGATTGACGTCCGTCTACATGCTGGTTTCGAAACGAGACATGAAGCTTTGTGAGTCGCACTTCAACGATAACGGTTGTAACAGATAGTGCCGGGTCTCGCCATATTTCTTGCGAGTTAACACTGGGTCTCGCTAAGGTTTAATAACGATGTAATGACGTGCCCTGCAAACTGGACAAGTGCGCGAGTTAACAGATACTGGTAACGATGTTAAAACAATATTAACAACAAGTTAACAGCAACAACAGAAAATCCAGGTCGATTCTCGGCTTCTGTGAGAAACGTGCCATGCCGGCAAAGACAAGCGAGTGCCATATTTCTTGCGAGTTAATGGATCTCGATAAAACAGAAAAAGAAAATGAAAAAAAAAACCCTAGTAAATTCAGATATAGGTTCTGAAACGTGTAATGCGAGTTAACAGATAGAGTCTCGCCGCAATTTGCGAGTTCACACTTCACAATGGGTATATTGTTTTGGATTCAATTTTTATTTTTATTGTTTTGGATTCTGTCCCTTTTGCTGACAGGGCGATTCGTCGACACTCCCCAGCTTCCCTTCTCGGCGTTCCTTATTATTTCGTGCGGACCAGCTTTATAAACATTAAGACATATGTTTGGTCATTGTTGTATCTGACGTTGTATCTGAAGTCCTTGGATTTGTTCCAAAGTTAAAGGAGAACTGAAGCCTCTTTAGATAAAAACAAAGAGAATGTTGTGTAGAATCATTTTCTAAACGAATTTCCAATTGTTTTTCATTTTTACGGAGAAGACACTTGAGTTTTAATTGTAATTAGACGCTCTGCCAGCGTTCACTCGGGATACGTTACTTTTGACGTCATGAACCTATTGCACGCGCATGTTTCATCATAATACTAAATTGTGGGTACTTATGACGTCATAGACGACACACAAAGGTCACTGGGAAATAGTTGCCATGCTTGCCACTATTGCGCAATTTTGGCATTTTAAGATGGAGATGAACCTAAACCTCCTAAAAGACATGGCTTACCTATGAATTGAGTGCGGCTCACTTCAGTAATTATTGCCCATGTCTCACGTGCAGTCACAATATAGAGTAATTATAAGTGCATTGTATTTTCTTGAACCCCAGAGAATCAGTTGTGAACCGATTTTACTATTCCCCATCAACGACGTCACAAACAAAAATATTTGAACCGACGGTAGAACGGCAAAATACATGGTGAATGCATATTCCATATTGAACGTAAATTATGATGATATATATCTGATCTACGAAAGATTTACAAAAATTAATACCCCTCGGGTAATGTTAATATAAGGCATATCTAACTTTCATGTGAAAATACATTTTGTCTTCAGTTCCCCCTTAATTTGTGGGAGTACTTTCACCATATATATATTTAAAAAACTTTGTTTCTGGCGTGCCATCCCTAAAGGTTTTCTTAAATCACCCTCATGCGAACCCTTCATGTCAATTAATTCTCCAACAGTCCTGGAGACGTTCTCGGCAGGCTCCATTTCCCATCGGAGATGGATTGGTGAGCTCCCACCCCGCCCCCCTTTGGTCATGCCCCTTACCGTGGATCCTGACAAGCCCCGTCTGTTTGCGGCCCCTTAGGGTGCGCTACTTTGTTGCTCAAGATTCGTGAATTTGGGGTAGTTTGGGATTGAGTATGGGTATCTGGGGTATGATATGAGGACACAAATACCACACCTATGCTCGCCAAACACTATGGATATCGTTGGTGTTTAGTACCAATAGGATTCACTTCCTCTCAGTGGAGACCGCCATCTCCCATTCTCATTCTATGAGTAACAGAGAGACTCCTGACAAGAGTATACTATTGTCAGCGGTCTCTCTGGTGCGAATATATATGAGATCACTCTCCTATGACCTCACTCTCTGGACGACTAACGGAAAGTTTCATTCAGCTACAATGACATATTTTACATGGTCTCGCGCTTGGCTATATTCGCGTCTTACCTGCCCAACCCCTCCCCTTTTTGACGAGTTTCCCTTTCATCTGCCAAGTTCGACCGACATCTCCCATTCTCATTCTATGAGTAACAGAGACCCCTGACAAGAGTGTATACTGTTCACTTATACGTTAGTTTTCCGTGGTAAATATTCATCGTCAATATCAAACGCACGTGACATCATTCAAGGTCTATTGTCACTATTACTTCCTTCCTGTTGTTTCTCTGAATAGTCGATATATATAGCTATATTTCTGACTCTTTGGAAAAACTGCCAGTGTTAATAGATATTGATGATAGTACTTTGATACTTACATTACCGGTTCGAAGTTCAATCTAACCAAGTTTTTGTTTCATTACCAAGTCAGTCTAATATCATAGTCTTAGAAAGGAAGGTCCAGTTGCCGACTTTACAAGTTGATCGAGGGTACTTGAACACTGAACACTGTAGTAAAGTTTGTACTTAACTTGTACAAAAGGCACGACCAGATCATCTGTACAGTCACCACAGAAACGTCACAAACAATATCGCTTTTTCCTGGCCAAGGACTGGCTTCCAAACGCGCCTCTACATGATGTACCGTGGTAAAGGGAAACTAGATGACATCGTTGGATTAATTTTACTTGTGATTGCTATTTTGGTAATCGTAGCGAATGTTATGGTCTGTCTTCTAGTGCTGACGACCAAGCGTCTTCGTACGAACATCAATGGTTTCGTGGTCTCTCTTGCGATATCCGACACCATGACAGCTGCTGCAATGGCCACCTTTTTAGTGTATGATCAACCTGAATTTAAAGACAAAAACACAATATCCGCAATTTTGCTAAGATTTATCACATTGTCAGGGGTGGCGAATCTTTGTGCAATGGCGTATGATCGCTACATGGCCGTTGTCAAGCCTTTGCAATATAAGACAAGAAGTAGAGGCAAGTTTTCGTTGGCATTATGGCTGCCGTGTGGGTTGGATCTGCCTGCTTCGGTCTCTTGTACTTGTTTCGCCTTTCAAGCGTTAGCAAATCAACCCTTAACTTGATAAACCAGTTTGTGATCCTGTTATTTATCGTAGTACCTTTTGTCTTCATGGTGGTGATGTATGTTTGTATCTTTATGGCGATAAGGAAGCAACAACGACGGATTAGAAAACTACAAGCGGCACAGCGACGACTGATAGCTATCCGGCAGAAAAGAGAGATAAAGATAGTGAAAATATTCCTGGTAGTGGCTACGCTATACATTGTCAGCTGGATTCCATTGGCTCTGCAAGAAACGGTTCGAAAGGTCAAGGATTTTCATCTTCCTGGTTTTAAAACAAACTTCGTCATCCACTTATTTGTTTTTGGTGCCGGTCTCTCTTCTCTTATGAATCCATTTATTTATGCATTTGCAAAACAGGATTTTAGAAGGGAAATTCAGAGAATCTATCGAAAAAGAAGGCATGGAACAGCACCTTCTATACCTGATAGAAACTAAAAGAATTTGGTTTTCATGAAGAAGAAGAAGAAGAAGTTCCGCTTACCAACCAAACACCTGTCGAGTACATTGCTTATGATTTTCTTACGATAATCAGACTCCGATCCTCCAAGAATAGTTCACGAGTATACAAGATACGATTTTAATAGCGAAATTTCGCAAGAGTGTCGTGCTAAAGTACTTATAACTGATGTAGCTTCCTCACCAAACTTTCATAATCCCTTTATTTTGGTGAACCAGATGTATGAACGAAGTCATTGTATGTGGTCTCTTGTACGTGGTGTAGTAACTGATCGATCAGCTTGATATATGCATATCTTTCACAAGAGTGTCATGCTAAAGTACAACTGAGGTAGCTTCCAGTTCACCCGGCACGAAACTTAGGATATTAATTACAATAATGTGTTTTGTAGTCAAATCAGTCAACAAGCCATTAAATCACAACTTTTTGATTCCTCTTTTATCTGCCTTCATTTTTTTTTTCACACTCCAATTTCCATTTCTCTTACTTGTCTTTACTTCTTTTGTTCTGCGTTCGTTCTTCCTTTAGTCAAAATGTTGTCTTTCTTTCTCTTCAACATTCTCTTCCTTCCATCATTTGACGTTTCAACTTTTAGCTCGGGTAGCATCGACTGAGCAATACACGAATGTTCACAATTGCATTTATTAGTCAATGTGTTTAATTGATAAAGAAACTACGATGAGCATAGACAGAACTGAAATGCTTGGAAAACTGAATCAGAGCCCTCAGCGGGATTCGAACCTACGACATGCCGATTTCATGACAGGTGCTCTACCAACTGAGCTACCGAGGCAACTACAGTGGCGTGGAGCTGTTCAAATTATAGCTCAATGTGTTTAATATTATTGAATTAAGTCCTTCAATGATAATGAAATGTTGGGGGATTCTAAAGATTAGCCGATGTTAGACAAACTATCAAAGTTTCTTGTTTTCATTCAATATTTATTGAAATCGATTATTTCATCATATCAGTTGTTAAAAGTCCTTGAATTTCATTATTTCCATTCAAGTATAGATAGTATAGTGTCTTAATTGATTGATTGAAGTGCCGGTGCCGGGTGTACTGTCCTCCATTGTTTTATCAAGCAGAGAGCACGGATAGAATTACTTTGCATATAATTAAGATTAGGTTGTAAGTCCTTAATAAAAAGCATTTCATATATTAAACAATCGAACTTGTTCATGTTTTTTTTTTTTTCAGAAAAATGTATTCCAATAACCGTGGCTGGTGTGGTCACGTATCTAAGGCAGTCATTTCAGAAAACGTTGTCGCCGACCGGCTTCGCCGATTACGCGACGACTAGACCGAACGGGAACATGGGTAGAAATCACTGAAGCGGTTTTGAATCTGCATATCTGATTGGCCATGCCTCGAGCTTTAATACAGTGAAGACCTACGCTGGCGCACAGTGGTTTGGATGATTTAGTGGTCTTTCAACGACTGAACATTGTCACAGCACGGAACGTACTTGACCGAAAATGAGTCATAACGGCTCTTATTTTCCTTGCGTAAAACACGAAGGCATAAGGCATACATTTACTCGAGTATTACTTTCCATTATGGTAATGAGAAAATAAATTTCCAGACCGAATAATTTTTTGATTCAGTGATTTCTACCCATACTCCCGTTCGGTCTAGTCGCGTAGTCGTGAGGCCGGTCAGCGACAACGTTTTCTGAAATGACTGTATACTAAATTAAACTAAACGCGAAAACCCCGCCCCAAAAACTATCCCAATTTTACATAATAATTCACGTATTCACATATTACATATAATATAAAAGTTTCAACAATCAATAATAATTCGTTGATATAATATAAATAATAATAATTTATTTATTCACGTAGAACACAAAAGAGCTTACAATAAAACTCGTATGAACGTGCACGTGCTAAAAAGTCTAAAATATAATATTATAAAAAGTATATACTCCTAATCTATAATTAATTCAATCACCACCCCTACCAACCCAATATAAATATACAATAGAATCCCATAGCTCATATGAAACTCGCGCGCTGATTGGCTGAGAAGCAAACCGGATGAGAGGGAATTCAGCGTGGAATTCAACACTTTGAAAAGCTGAATTCATCGATATATAGGGATCCCGCGCTGAATTTTGTATTTAAGTTCGACTTTCGTCTCTGTTTCTCACCAAGAGAACAAATAAACACTGAGATTGCTTACAAAAGGAACAAACAAAAACATTTACAGAAAGAAATAATGATTTTTTGTTTTGCAAATGAGATTAAAATCAAGACATTTGAAAAGCTGAATTCAATGAAAAAACAGGAAGCCCGCACTTTTGATGTTGTTGGCTTTTCGCAAAACAACAACATTGAAAACAAAACAATCGTAAAACGTATACCTTGCAAGCTTAAATTAATACTCTTCTGAATGAATGATACTCCAGATCGATGCACTGATAATTATTGAATTTCTCAGCGAGATAATAATTTATTTATTTACAAAACTTTCACCTAAGTTTGAGAAAGAGACCACGAAGTACAAGTCATGGCAGTCACTGCCGTAAGCTTAATCAAACCGGCTCCAGCAATCAACTACAAATCTAGTAGAAGCCAATAGATAAACAACAACAATAGTCCAATTTAATACAGAATTTTATACACCTAGCATTAGCAAAATATGTACCTGTAATATGGCCAAAATCATACAAAACTGCAAATTATCCAGTTGGCTTTGCTTGTCGCTCGGCTGCCGGCTTTGACTTGTTCAGTTGTTGTAGTTGTACATGTACTGGATGTAGCTTCACAATTACTGAATCAGAGCGATTACCTCTGGCTCTGTTTATCGATAAATATGCCTTTGTCTGAAATCATTTGCCTGAGAATCATTAGCATTCAAGAACGTAGTTAACAAATCCATCAATGTCGACGTCCTGTGAAAAGTTCAGCTTCTCATCGGCAGCTCTCTGATCGGATTGAAAGACAACAAGAAACGTCAGTTGAGAACTGAATTTGAACGATTTATTAAAGTCTTATGAGGATAGAATAAGTCCGTATACGTAGTTTTATATCTTTCCGATTAACTTCTTATCAGAAAAGTATAAGCTTACTCTTACTTACAAGTTTGTCAAGACGATTGTGATAATTGTGAAAACTTGAGAACTTCTCTCCCGTGTAAAGTCAGCGTGTCATCGCTTTTAGTCTTTCTGGCTGTAAGTTTTCGTTAACTATGAATGTTATCCATATCTACATCTATAGCTGTGTTCCTGTTGTAGATTGTCCGTAAATGTAGACGTTAAAACGACTGAAGAAAACAACGTTTGTCCTTCAAATAAACTGATTTTAGTATTCAATTTTGCTTGATTCCTATTGGCTAGCGTAGCGAAAGACTGAACACTCCACTGGCTTTCTTTGCGACGCGCGATAAATAGCGACTCAAAATTGTCTAAAAACTATATTTTTCTAAAACAAAGAGAACGCTATGGGATTCAAGGAAAATTCATTGGATGACTCGTGAATTCCACGTGGAATTCACTCGTCATCCAATGAATTTACCTATAAAATCCCAAACTTCTATAACTATATCATATCAAACTTATGTCCTGCATCATTGAACATTTGCTCCTGTTGGGATCCAGTATCACGCGGACAACGTTTTTTGTTAATGCTTTGTTTACTAATGCACGTGAGGCCCGATTGATCCAGCAATTTGTTCACTATGACCGCTAAATAAAGCAGATTCGTACGTGACTGGTTTATCATTTCTGAATTCATATTTTTCCTTTGACAATGTGTAAATCAGGTAGCTAAAATATAAGAGAGGATGGAAAAGCTGCATATGTTTCCTCAAAGGGAAAATATATCACAAATTCGAACTAACTTATTGATCTCGTGCGTGTAAATATTGGAAATTGCCTTCAAAAAACGTCCTTTCCGAGCCATAATTTATTTGCGAATTCGCCGGCCTATGTAGCTTCTTCATACAGACCGCGATACAGAGCACCAATATGATGTTCACAATTACCAAACAAAGAGTTTTAGATTTCATTTTGCCACCGCTTAATTAAGTTTAATATACATGTATTTTATATCAAAATGCGCGTACAATTACAGAGCATTAGAATCTGGCGGTAGGTTTTTGATTGACACAATTCCCAAGGGTTTCTGAGGGTTTCAGTGCGTAGCGTATGTCACGCTCTCCTATCATCAGAAATTTCAGTTCTATCGACTTTGAAGAAACGGAAAATGCCACCTTCAAATCTATTTATTTTTGCTTGAATTGCCAGCTTATTCATTCCTTACATATTCATCTTTTATATTCCGTTGGTAGGTTTTTGATTTGTATTTTAACAATGCAGTAAAAAGCAAAAATGTATCAAAATTATGCTGTTTTTCGCCTAAACAAGACTCGCCTCATCTGCATATGTGAAACAATGACCTTTTGTATAACATAAGTTTGATATGATTATGATAAAAATTTAAATATTGATATAGGTGTTAGGCAGTATATCCGATATAATCCGCATCACACAGATCACATTAAAAATGAATATATACAACGCAGTGGTTATATATCATGGCAGGCTTCTTCTCCTTAGGTTTGAGAAATTGCTGAATCAGGAGAGACTACTAAAACCAGCTGGCTCAAACATGTTCGTAGTACGAAGGGTGAAAAAAAAAGCATCACAGATGTTCATCCGGCGATCGCGAGGATACTAGCTAGATTAGTTGTTATTTTATTTTAATAGATTTGTACATATATATTTCATATTCATATTTTATAGTTTAGGAATATTGTTTTCATTTTGATTCATTCTGTAAAGCGCATTAGATCATATATATATACATGCAATTTTTGCCGCATAAAAGTATTAAATTATTATTATTATTATTAGTAGTAGTAGTAGTAGTAGTAGTAGTAGTAGTAGTAGTAGTAGTAGTAGATGTTGAATGCACAAATTATCAGCTTGAAGCGCCAAGGGAAAGAAAATGTGACACACAAACCAGCCATTGAAAACGAAGACCTGTTGAAGTTGAAGTCCTCGGTAGTATAGTCCTCGCACTCAGCAACCCACTTGCCCTTCTTCGAAACGTATGGTTTCACGTGGTTCTTTTCTTTTGTAGAAGAGGAAGAGAAGGACAAAGACAACTGAAACCATCCAGCTTCAAGTTTGAAGTCGATCCAAGTGGTCGAAAGTTCGTGACAATGACACATGACGAACTCACCAAGAACCATCCCGGTGGAGTATGCGACGTTTCAAGCACAGAAAAGTACGCCAGAATGTACGAGACGGAAGACGTAAATGACGGATACAAGGCCTTAGAGTTGTATATATCCAAGTTAAACCCGAAGTGCGATTCACTCTTTCAGTATCCTAGAAGAAACTGGAGTGTTGATGACAGCGACAACGTATGGTATGAAGCGCGTCCACTCGGAGTAAACAAGCTTGACGGTATGATGAAAGCTATCAGTGAAGAAGCACAGCTATCAAAACTCTACACCAACCACTGCGTCAGGGCGACATCCATAACTCTATGGTCAAATGCAGGAATCCCAAACCGACACATTATGGCGATCTCAGGCCACAGGAACGAACAAAGTTTGTCACACTACAACACTCGTCCTTCTACATCACAACTACGAAACTGCAGCGAAGTCCTGTCGAGAAGCCTGGTAACCGGTACCTCGGAGAGTGATTATACAACTATTATCCACAAAGAAGTTCAACATCACAGCTTGGTGGTCACTCAATCTGACAAAACCACGGCAAATCCATTTGGCTCCATATTTACCAACTCCATCGTTCAAAACGTCAACATCGTTATGAATACAAACTCCGCCGATGGCGATGGCCGTTGACTTTGACTGATTTCCTTTTACTCAATCAAGATATCCACAACCATTTGTGTATTATTACTTTTAAACTGTTTGATATCTTGAATGTTTTCTATGACACTTTTGTTGAGATAAAATGGTTCTGCTCGATTTTCTGTCACGTACATTTGTCAAGACAGTCTAGCGTGATTGTAATTAGCCAATCAGAACGTTTGTTTATCAAAATTTCGCAATAAGAGAATTTAACATTCAATCAGAAATAAAAGTGCTCGTCATTCTTTATCGTCGCTATGTTATAAAAGAATTGGTTCATGCTTTTAGCTGTGCGTCTATCGAGTTATGGATGCACTTGGGAAGTTTGGAGAGCACTCGAGCAGAGCACTCAAACTTCCCGCGTGCATCCATAACTCGATAGACGCACGCTAAGCATGAACCAATTCTTAAAGAGAGAACGAAGAAATTCAGTAGAAAACTTAGATTTTTAAATTAAATTAAAAGTGCGTAAGAAGAATTACAAAGATAGATGTAAATTCTCAAGCAAAGACATTTTTTTTCCTGTTCTTGATTGGTTTCAGTAGTCATATTTTCCTCAATACACGATCAATTCTAAATATTTTTCCCCCTGACCTCGCTTGCGCGCGCAGAATCATGAAGCATTCGAATTCTGGGAAACTACGGAAAAGGTCCATTGAATATTCAAGGCATCCTTATTTGAAACTGTCGAAGTCGTTCTTGGCAAACACTGCACTCCAGTCTATTGTGGGTTTAACTGCCTCAAGCTCCTGTAGAGATTGAAACACGACCAGACGCAACGCTACCTGGGACCTACTACTTCCAAAAGCCCACTGCTGTAGTTACTCAGTTACCCTGAGTAACATTTACCTTATTTTAGATAAATTGAAAAATAGTAATTGTAAAAAAGGAAAAACTTTTGGTAATAAAAATTATTGTTGTTGTTGTTGTTGTACTTGCCTCGGGAATATTATCCAATGGCTGAAGATCTTCTATCGAGGTTTGTCGTATTTGGTGGTAAATGTAATTTGTGGAAAGCAGTGTAGGATTCCTTTCAAGAGAGCTCGTATCGTGAAGAAGCTATACAGACACAAGTGCTGAGAGATGATTAGTTCATTAAGGCCTATTGTAATCCTCCTTGGAATTGTGTCCATCGTGTTTAATCTCGTGGTTGTCTTGGTGACTGTTGCTAGGAAACCCCTGCGTACCAACACTGCCTTGTTGCTGATAGCACACGTCACCTTTTGTGATATTATCCTAGGGATCTACACGGTTGCCATTGGAGACTGCCAAGGCCTGGTTGCTAAGGGTTTGCCAGTGTTTCGTCAATGGTGTCATGAGCTGTGCCCGTATTATAGAACTGTTTTCGTCTTAGGACAAATAATGGAAGTTGCGACGTTGTTGCTAGTGACAACAGAACGTTACCTCGCCATAGTCTTTTGTATGAATCCCTCAGCTCGTGTTACCAAGAAAAAACGCCTCGATTCTCTTGTTCCTGTTCTGGCTATTTTCCGCCATGATGTGCTACATGCTTCAAGTACACGATGCCTGCCGTGATCACCGATAACTCGATGTGTTTCATCGGTAATTATCCGGCATTATTTTATAGTGTACCCAATTAGCTTAGTTTTAGCTAAATAACCCGACACTTCAATAAAGTTTATCTATCTATCTATCGTCGGAGATCTAGATACCCATAAACATATAGACTTGTTCTATAGCCAGGGTGTCATGATCGTCCTTGTGGCCATGTACTTCCCCACTATGGCTCAATACTGTCACATCAACATGGTCCGCTCGACGATCCGCGCAGAATAGCGGCGTGCGACGTGAAGCAACGCTGGCATATCGAATATGTTTGCGACAGTCGGAAGTGTAAAGCTTAGTATAGTAGTAGTAGTAGTAGTAGTAGTAGTAGTAGTAGTAGTAGTAGTAGTAGTAGTTATAGTAGTAGTAATAGTAGTAGTAGTAGTAGTAGTAGTAGTAGTAGTAGTAGTAGTAGTAGTAGTAGTAGTAGTAGTAGTAGTAGTAGTAGTAGTAGTAGTAGTAGTAGTAGTAGTAGTAGTAGTAGTAGTAGTAGTAGTAGTAGTAGTAGTAGTAGTAGTAGTAGTAGTAGTAGTAGTAGTAGTAGTAGTAGTAGTAGTAGTAGTAGTAGTAGTAGTAGTAGTAGTAGTAGTAGTAGTAGTAGTAGTAGTAGTAGTAGTAGTAGTAGTAGTAGTAGTAGTAGTAGTAGTAGTAGTAGTAGTAGTAGTAGTAGTAGTAGTAGTAGTAGTAGTAGTAGTAGTAGTAGTAGTAGTAGTAGTAGTAGTAGTAGTAGTAGTAGTAGTAGTAGTAGTAGTAGTAGTAGTAGTAGTAGTAGTAGTAGTAGTAGTAGTAGTAGTAGTAGTAGTAGTAGTAGTAGTAGTAGTAGTAGTAGTAGTAGTAGTAGTAGTAGTAGTAGTAGTAGTAGTAGTAGTAGTAGTAGTAGTAGTAGTAGTAGTAGTAGTAGTAGTAGTAGTAGTAGTAGTAGTAGTAGTAGTAGTAGTAGTAGTAGTAGTAGTAGTAGTAGTAGTAGTAGTAGTAGTAGTAGTAGTAGTAGTAGTAGTAGTAGTAGTAGTAGTAGTAGTAGTAGTAGTAGTAGTAGTAGTAGTAGTAGCAGTAGTAGTAGCAGTAGCAGTGGCAGTGGCAGTGGCAGTGGCAGTGGCAGTGGCAGTGGCAGTGGCAGTGGCAGTGGCAGTGGCAGTGGCAGTGGCAGTGGCAGTGGCAGTGGCAGTGGCAGTGGCAGTGGCAGTGGCAGTGGCAGTGGCAGTGGCAGTGGCAGTGGCAGTGGCAGTGGCAGTGGCAGTGGCAGTGGCAGTGGCAGTGGCAGTGGCAGTGGGCAGTGGCAGTGGCAGTGGCAGTGGCAGTGGCAGTGGCAGTGGCAGTGGCAGTGGCAGTGGCAGTGGCAGTGGCAGTGTGCAGTGGCAGTGGCAGTGGCAGTGGGCAGTGGCAGTGGCAGTGGCAGTGGCAGTGGCAGTGGCAGTGGCAGTGGCAGTGTGGCAGTGGCAGTGGCAGTGGCAGTGGCAGTGGCAGTGGCAGTGGCAGTGGCAGTGGCAGTGGCAGTGGCAGTGGCAGTGGCAGTGGCAGTGGCAGTGGCAGTGGCAGTGGCAGTGGCAGTGGCAGTGGCAGTGGCAGTGGCAGTGGCAGTCTTTTGAAATTAAAATCGATTACATGATGAACGATTTCAAACCTAACTCGCAAATGCGAAGCTCAAATCACAAACTACTGAACCATCTCACTATTCACTTCATATGTAATCCATTTTCAAAAGAAAAAAAAGCTTCATAAGCACTTTTAATTAAAATTAACTCACCATCTATCATATCAGTTGACTGCTTTCAAGGCTCTCATAATGAGTTTCGAAACGACTTAATTGAAGAACGATTACATCTCAATAAGCACAGTTCTGCCTTGAGTGAGTAAAATATTAAGTCACCTCCAAGTCTCATACTGTGTTAGGCATATCTATTGTCTATCTTGATACGCCGGTAAATTCTTGTATTTTCAAAGTGTGTGTTGTACTCGATTAGCTCGCCATATGACGTCATTCCATTCAAGCAGTACGGAAGGTAAATCTCCATTTTCTTCTCAAATAGAAAATCAGTCGTGATGAATATACTTGCAGTGTTTCATCAAGTCTCCATAATATTAAAATGAATTTTAGTTCAATTATTTTATAGTTGGTGTATGATGTCTAACGACCGTTACCGACACAAT
Source organism: Actinostola sp. cb2023 (assembly GCA_033675265.1). NCBI lineage: Eukaryota > Metazoa > Cnidaria > Anthozoa > Actiniaria > Actinostolidae > Actinostola > Actinostola sp. cb2023. The sequence goes on along the minus strand of JAUJYZ010000094.1, from coordinate 186,701 downwards.
AAATGTAGATGTACATAGATACAATGGCCATTGAAATAAAAGCCTTTGTTATGGGCAAACTCGCAAATACACCTGACGCCCGCGATTTTTACGGTCAGCGCAGACAAATTAAGAGCAAGTATTTACTAGGGCCCGAAATTTACTGGCAAGGGGGGTATCTCCGATTTTCTTTTAATTCCGCACAGTGTTAGCCTATTATATATCTAAATTCGCTGTGTAGTTAGTTTCGAAAAATATTTTTTAATTTTCGAGAAATTCGTCATAAACGAAGTCCTCTTGAAATCGACTCGAAACACGTCAGAATTAGAGACACATTTAACGAGCTCGGAAATAAGGAAAATAACAGTATTGCTCTTAAAAACCATACGACCTTCTTTCTCACTGTCTAAATACTAGATTGCGTGATTTTGAGGTGAATTGCGTTATGTTTCATGAGCGAATTATTTTTTTTGGCGAGGCATACATTTTAACTCGCCGAAAGTATCTATTCAACAAAGCTAATTTTCACCAGGCGATAAACCTTCAAATCTTTCTGGCCTGCGCTTATAAACTCTATGGATGATCATCTTTTCATATATGTAAACATTTCCTTGGGCAAATAATGTAGCGATTAGCTATAGCTGCCGAAAGTTGGTGAAAATGTGTTATTTACTTGACCTTTACAGGTCAATCTCTCATAGCAAGTGTAGTATGAAATTACCTATCTGATCTTCAATCACTAGTTTTGGCGAATAAAATACACCAAACTCAAATCACTATGAAGTCTTACCTCAATGATACGGATATGGACTTGAGAAACGTCAGTTTTATTGTAATCCCATGGTCTTCCTTTTCGACTGTCTATTTATAACTTTCGATGAATGTTCAAAATGTCAAAAGTTTGACCGTATTTTTAGCGTATCTTCCCATTCCTCTTCTGATACGGTAAATGCGTAAAGGTTTAATAGGCCCATTTGTTTTTACGTTACTTTGTTCTTGAATTGTAGCTGTGCTGTCGCAATTCTTCATTGATTAGAACTAGACAAACAAACGTAACTTATGCAAATTACTGCAATAGGGATGATTGACAGAGCGAGAAGGCTTCCTTGAAATTTTAAGTTAGGGAAATTTATCAGATTGATATCATATATTTTAATTGAAGAAAAGTAAGATAGATAGATAGATAGACACCTAACAAAAAGAGTAAAAGTCGAAGACTATATAATTTAAAACAATTTCTTTTTTACTTCTGAAAAAATGGAGCTGGAAAAATGATACATAACTCCCGTCCACACCTACCTGGGGTGTTTTGGTCACCTTACAATAAAAACATTTAAAATCAGTTCATTACCAGAGTTTAGAAAGTGGAAGCTTGCTGTTCGTTCAAATCTCTTGTTGGTGGCCGTCAGTGTAGTTTCGATCCAAAAGACAAAAAGCGACAAACTCAGATAATACCTTTACTTTCCTGCACGAAGGATATTTCCAGGCATAAGTCTACTCTGACCTTTTCAGGTCCACAAAATGAAATCGATCTCATTCTTTGTCGGACATTTTTATTCACCGAGCCAGCTCATCTAAATTCCATGACAATATGTCCGTATCATCGAGCTTCACTTGGAATAGGATGGACGCGAGGATCCAGCACAAGGTGTAGAGTTCCCCAAACCATTTCTGGTCATGACAAAAGCAAGGCAAGCACCTGGCCAAAGGGTGATCGAGGACTGGGAAAGGAAGAATCTTGGATCATATTACATCGTACTGGTTTGTTTGTACCACTGAGTAGGTTCAGGTGCGTTCAATGACATGCAGCTTCAGTTGTTATTTACGGGATGATTAAAAAATATGTATTTTCCCATTCCCGCAGGTATTTGCAGAAAGTGCAGAGAATTACTAAAGACATTTATAGAGGAGAGTCCAAAACAAATGTCAGATCAGTCAATAAGTGATCACATGAGCAAACTAACTTTGGTGATAAGTTTATTTTACAATCATACTTTGAACCTCCCGCAAGCGGACACCTCCCGTAAGCGGACACCTCCCGTAAGCGGACACCTTCCGTAAGCGGACACCTCCCGTAAGCGGACACCTCCCGTAAGCGGACACCTCCCGTAAGCGGGCACCTCCCGTAAGCGGACACCTCCCGTAAGCGGACACCTCCCGTAAGAGCGGACACCTCCCGTAAGCGGACACCTCCCGTAAGCGGACACCTCCCGTAAGCGGACACCTCCCGTATGCGGACACCTCCCGTAAGCGGACACCTCCCGTAAGCGGACACATCCCGTAAGCGGACACATCCCGTAAAAGCGCATTGGGACGAATGTGAAATGCACTATATAAGAATGGCCATTATTAAAATATTAATGTTAATGGACACCTCCCGTAAGCGGACACATCCCGTAAGCGGACACCTCCCGTAAGCGGAAATATGCTTTATAGATAGTCAGTTGTGGTATTCTAAAACAGATAGAAGGCTCACTCTCGCCTTCTATCGCCTCTGATAGTTGACTTCGCCTTCTATCTGTTTAAAAATAGTATGCCAGGAGTGATACTCGACACTTGGTGCGTGTTTTAATCCTATTACAATGAAATGCATTTATTTGCAAATCTTAGTCATACCTACTGATATGATAGTGTAATTTGTATTTGTAAGCTTTATACATTTATGAATACGTTTATAAAATAAATATTAGGTACGAAAATAAGTCTGCAGCGCCAGACCACAGGAAGCCCATGTAATTTTTTTCACGGGCAAGAAAATTTAAAACGTTTTATGAAAAATATCAACTGTGGTTACAGTGAGGACACACTAACCGGGACCACTTGAGCAAAACTGACCAATCAGATTACACCTGAAAATAATCACATTCCAACAAAAGTCATCTGCGTCAATCATCATTATGACTATAACGCTGATTGGCCCAGACAACTTTTGTTGGAATGTGATTATTTTCAGGTGTAATCTGATTGGTCAGTTTTGCTCAAGTGGTCCCGGTTAGTGTGTCCTCACTGTAAATACGACTAATGAAAGTAATTGACCTCGAAGAAATGAATTGAAGGCTTCGTATACATTATTTTCACTTGTCAGCTACTACCCAGCTCCCTTCCTATACCCCCTGAGTATCATATGTGGTCACGTGAGTAAACAAGCGGTGGTTGAAAAGATTCAGTGCAGTCCTCAACTGCAAATCATAACCAGAATATTCGTATTCCATCGATTGTTATCAAGCATCATATCAGAGGATACAATGAATGTTACAAGTAAGAATCTAACCAAGAGGGAAGTACGCTAAAAATTGGGTCAAACTTTGACGTTAAACCCGGTTGCCTCGACGCCTTGAACATTCATCGAAAGTTATAAATAGACAGTCGAGGAAGACCATGGGATTACAATAAAACTGACGTTTCTCAAGTACATATCCGTATCATTGAGGTAAGAGCTTCATAGTTATTTGATTTTGGTGTATTTTATTCGCCAAAACTAGTGATTGAAGATCAGATAGGTATTTTCATACTACACTTGCTATGAGAGATTGACCTGTAAAGGTCAAGTAAATAACACATTTTCACCAACTTTCGGCAGCCATAGCTAATCGCTACATTATTTGCCCAAGGAAATGTTTACATATATGAAAAGATGATCATCCATAGAGTTCACAAGCGCAGGCCAGAAAGATTTGAAGGTTTATCGCCTGGTGAAAATTAGCTTTGTTGAATAGATACTTTCGGCGAGTTAAAATGTATGCCTCGCCAAAAAAAAAAATTCGCTCATGAAACATAACGCAATTCACCTCAAAATCACGCAATCTAGTATTTAGACAGTGAGAAAGAAGGTCGTATGGTTTTTAAGAGCATTACTGTTATTTTCCTTATTTCCGAGCTCGTTAAATGTGTCTCTAATTCTGACGTGTTTCGAGTCGATTTCAAGAGGACTTCGTTTATGACGAATTTCTCGAAAATTAAAAAATATTTTTCGAAACTAACTACACAGCGAATTTAGATATATAATAGGCTAACACTGTGCGGAATTAAAAGAAAATCGGAGATACGCCCCTTGCCAGTAAATTTTAGTTTTATCTCATATTTGTAAATATGATCTCTTAAGTTCCAAAGTACAGTCTTCCAATGTATTTGCCACAGACCAGGTATTTATGATTGAATTAAAACAATAAAACAACTGCCTGGTGTCAAGAAAAGTGACTAGTGCGGTTTGCGTATTCTTTCCCACAGCTTCAATACAAGTATCAAGAGTTCCAAACGTTCGGTACGCGCGCAATGCATTATGAGATTATTACAAAGGAAAAGTGATCCAATTCTAGACACAGGGAACCCAAGCTATGTATTCGCTCACTTGGTGCTCACTTTTCCTTTGTAATAATCTCAGAATGCATTGCGCGCGTACCGGAAGTCTGGACCTCTTGATGCTTGTATATATCGTGGAAAAATATATGTTATTTAATTAATTATTTTATTTTATTTATTTATTTTATTTAGAGACTTCCATTACTCTAATGCACTCTATTATTAGAACAAAAAATGAAACATGAGAAATGATTAAAAATGTGCTCGCAGACCAACAGATCTAGAATCAATTAAACCTCTCCCTCCCCTCCCATGGTATGGTTCATGCCCTGGCGCCAAAGAAAAGGACGAATTTATAAAGGCACAGTTGTCGTGTCGAATTGACTTACGTAGAGGACCTGCGTTGTTCAATTCCAGTAGAGTATATAAGGCTGACACCAAATACTGGTACGTGGAACTAGCCAAAACGCCATGCAGTGAACCATACCTTAAGACTAGGCCGGCTCTTGTAGGTATCCGTCCGTGCCTTTGCATCGAAACGAGTCCAACGATGACCTTAAAATGATAGAGACTTTCTTTATTAACTCCTTGGACAATTATTCACATGTCACTATCATTGCAAGGTTGGTCTCCACCGTTGGTCACCTTTCAAGATGGGTTAGACTTTTGCTCCATCGTAATGAGTCAATATCACTCAGGCCATATAACCAATTCCAATTTAAGCCTTAGCGTCAGTCACTCACTCACTCAGTCACCGAGGCCGTTAGTCTATCAGTCAGTTCGTCAGGCATTCATCCAGTCAGTCCGGCAGTCCGGCAGTCCGGCAGTCCGGCAGTCCGGCAGTCCGGCAGTCCGGCAGTCCGGCAGTCCGGCAGAATGGCAGTCAGGCAGTATGGCAGTCGGCAGTCCGGCAGTCCGGCAGTCCGGCAGTCCGGCATTAAATTGTTATTCAGCATGTCACTTATGATTCGATGTTCAAGTTGATTTTCTAGCTTCTCCTTTACCGATACTGTGGAATTCATTGAAACATTTGAACTATTCATATTGGTTTTGTCAGGTAGCTAGGAAGGAGAGATTGTTGTGCATTTACGAAACCGCGATATCAAATAGAAACAATTTGTTACTCGATAAATGTCAACATCGATCTCTCTTTGGGCCTTGATAAATAGCCTCTGCAAACCTACGCGTGCCGAGTTCACGAAGTTATTTTTTACTTTTCGGATGTCTCAAGATGATTAATAGTTTGGTCAGGAGGGGAGGGGGCGTCTCTAAGCAAACGACGGGTAGACAGATAGGCTTTAACACAGTCATTCTGCTCGAAAAAAGGCTATTCTGCTGCAGACATAAGACAAAAAAATGATTATCATAGCTGGGAAGAGCTCGTTGATATTAGTAAATATTGTAAAGTTTGGAAAAGATCGCTTCACAAATGGCGAATATATGAATTTTCAAAAATCGAAATTTAGTATGAAAACCTTTGTTGGTAGGCGTGAAAGTTGCCTACCAGCGTAAATTTCCAAAGGTTTTCATATAAAAATTTCAATTTTTGAAAATTCATATCTTCGCAATTTGTGAAGCGATCTTTTCCAAACTTCACATTTTTACTAATTTCAACGAGCTCTTTCCAGATATGATAATCATATTCTTGTCCTATGAGTTTTGAAATTACATGATAAACCCTCATTATGCTCCAAAAGTATTATGCTCGAATTTATGCTTCTGGGTCCGGTTCCTGAAAGCCCGATTACTGCTAATCCACGATGGTGAGCACCGCTGGACTCTCGAGCATGGGATTAAATCTTAAAGGACAAGTTTCATAGGTGTTGTCAAAAAGCTGGAAATTATATAATTATATGATAGTAATTGATTTCACTAATAAATAGCTAAAATAATAACTTGAATACTCTTTTGGAAATAATCGAAAAAGCATCGTAAAAACGGAAATCGAGAAAACCAGAAAGAAGCGGAAGTGACGTCATGGGGTCAATCCAACGCACTGAACAGTCACTAATAATTTTATTAACATTGTATATACATTTATATTTATATCTTAGATATTCTCTCACACCAATGTAATTCAGTTTTGAAAGTGTTGGTTACCAATAAACTCTTATTATTATTATTATTATTATTATTATTATTATTATTATTATTATTATTATTATTATTATTATTATTATTATTATTATTATTATTATTTATTTATTTATTTTACTAATAGTCAAAAGGATTTCAACTTGACATTTAACCTTTCTCTTTGACTTTTTTCTTTAGGGTCTAGTGACTACAAAATACTGTCCTGGATCGCGCAGCCGAAAACAATAGAGACACCCCCTCCCTCCTGAGTTTGATAAAGGAGTTATGTTCCAAAGGAACGCGTCAAAATAATTACAAATAAGGCGCCATATTATCTCTGCTGATTTCTCTACTTCTTTTCATAAATCATGTTAAGCCTTTGTTTCACGTCAACAAAAACTCGTATCTTTATTGTTTGTGTGGCAATAAGGACTCCAATAGGCTATTGGCAAAACTTCAACACTACCTAGACTGACTGGCGACGATGAATCTCTTTAAAACCCCTTCGAATTCCCGTTTTATTTTAGTGTTTAGTGTAACGCGGTGCAGTGAAGTGTTTTTTGAAGCTCGTTGTGGCTGAGCGTTGCAAGGGAATTTCTTGTTGACAGAATCGAAAGATTTCCTCAATAGAAAGTGAGCTGAACTTCTTTGTTTGTAAAGGTAATTGTTCGTTTATTATCATTGCAAATACTACAATACATTTGAAGCTACTGCATGGAAATAACATAACGATTTCATACGATTTAGAAATCGCGCGGTAGTACGCGGCAAATACACTCTAGATAAACTCACTCCAGTTTTCGGCCACTCAGACGTTCTTGCCGAAATTACCATCACATCCGAAAAGTCTTCAATGCACAGAAATACTTCCATATTCATTATGTTGACTGTCTGAATTCAGATGGACCGCTACAATTTAACTCGGTTGAACTCATCTAAAAGACCTACTTTTTTTTCTTTAAGGTTGAAAAATGCTGGTAAAAAGTCCACAGAAAGCAAGCATCTTGCAAGTTTTCATAGTCCTTCTAGCCCTGATTTGTTGGACGAACGCTAGAATAAGACCGGTTCCGTCACTGTTTTCAAACGATCTTGAAAGAAACCAACCGATTCAAACAGATCGAAAGCCGTCAGCAATATCGTCCACAGAGGAAAAAGCATCTCCATCCCTCAATACGCCATCACTTACTGCGTCAACAAATCCTCAGAGAAAGAAATTTCCCCTTAAAGGGGGAACCACAGTTCTTGTTCTTCCAATTCCACCGAGCCTCTTAAAAGGCAGTTGGTGCAAAGCCATACTGTTTCGCCAAAAGATCCATCACCAAGGCTGCAATTCTACATTCATCACAAATCATATGTGCGTGGGTCAGTGTCTGTCGATATTCATCCCACAACATTTTGTTTCTTGTGCATCGTGCATGCCCGACGAGAAGTTTGTCCGCAGTGTTGAGCTGCAATGCAATGGCCGCTCGAAGCCTCTGGTTAAAAAAGTCAGCATTATAAAGTCATGCCATTGCTCACTATGCTCACGAAGGCCGAAAACATTTCTATAGAACAGTTGAAGGCGAAGCACTGAAGCATGAAAGACGTTAGATAATCCTTATTGTAGTGGAATGAAATAGAACAACTACCAACAATGAGACAGCACGTGTCCTAAGCCACCTAAAAGACAGATTGTCATTACGAGTGTAGCTACAGTATAGATATATAGTTTACGACGACGATGGGCGCCCTGGGATAACCATAGACACTGACTTATCAGAGATCTCGTCAATATTATGCAGAGAATATATACAAATGAGTTGTAGAACAATAAAACTCTTGAAGACGTTTAGTTTGGTTTTGATTTTCTCCTTAATTGCGTAACTTTTTGGATAGAATTAAGACGTGCACGCGTGATCAAGAAGACATGAAGAGAGCTCGACCTCATATTAATTATATATCAGTAACTGAATAAACATACTCCCGAAGTTATAAACAATATTCAGTATTATAATCTCCTGGGAGCCGTCCACATGAGACACAGTGAACAGCATTGGAATAATGAGCATGAAATGTTTAGTCAGATCGATACTGAGTTTGTCAACTTTAGTAATATAATTAATACAAAACAGTTTCCGTAGTCTCCGAGGCATGAAAACAAAACACATTCGCAAACTTAAACATCAGAAAACTAGGAGACATAAATATCATACAAACAGGTAAACTTTGCGAAACATGTTACTAAACTGTTGGCCTATGATTGTCAGATGCTACTAGACTACGTTGCTATAGTCAGCCAAAACTTTGAAATTGCTTCTGACAAACATTCTGATTTAGCAAAAAATAGGTTCCGAAATAAAGAGAGGGTCAAAGTAGTCGTTCCATGACGTACGTTGTTTCGTCCTGTCACCGCATGACAACAGAAATCGTTTATCAAAGTAAGCTGGATTAACTGTTAACAACGTAAAGATAGATATGTCTCGTTGATTATGTGGTGGTGTAACGTCAATAAAATATTGATCAGCTCTTGATACGACGATTTTGCTCTCTTTCGTGTATTGAAGTCCAGTCATACTTTCATATAAAAGGTATCGTAGCACAGTTTTTCTCGCTTAGCCTTGATTGTATATCTTGTTAATTCCACGTCAAGTACCCCAAATCATACGTCAGGCTTTGAACAACACTTGACACCTTTTGATACAGTGTTTGTAGTTAGCGGGAGTTAGCACGTTGTAGGCGCCAGTCGCAGTTAAACGGAAAGGTACAGGAGCCAGAACGTCTGGAGCTGTTGTTCTCATTATACAAAAGCTAATTGAACTCATTACTCTGGGAAATTCACTAACATTGGACTCTAACGTAGTAATTTCCAATCATAGTCATTCCAAAAGCTTTAGAATGTCCTTACTCTAGAGTCAGGCAAATATATGTGAATCTAGCTCTAGTTCTGAGTCATGTTGAGCTTGCGAGCTGATTTAGGCTTCAATCATTAGGGAACTTATAATAGCGGTAATTACCGTAACGCCTCCTCGTCTAGCACGTGCTTTAATTACGTTAGTAAACAAATTATTTAATTAACTCATGTTACTTATTGCTAAACACGCTCAGTTTCACTGAATATATATAGCACCGAAAAAGGGCTGTCGTTAAAACGCGGGGTGCGGACTGCGGATTGCGGATATATTTTTGCGGACTGCGGATATATTTTTGCGGACTGTGGATATAATTTTGCGGACTGCGGATATATTTTTGCGGACTGCGGATATAATTTTGCGGACTGCGGATAGATTTTTGCGGACTGCGGATAGATTTGTGCGGACAGTCTCCAAAAAAATAACTTAATACACGAATGCATTATTAAGTTAAAAATAAGAGACTATGGTAACTTTAATACGGTTCAAACAATATGACTTTGATTTATTTATTTAAAATGGTTACAGGTTGAGAATCTGAAGAAACGTGCTGAACGTCTTAACGTGAAACAGATCGACTCTGATCAACCTGTAACCATTTTAAATATAAGTATGATATAATTAGATCTTATTTGGGGTTTTTCCCGTAATACGGGCTGATATTTTACGAGTTGCGAATGTATGTTATAATACATTTTCCGAGTCCCGAAGGGACGAGGAAAAATGCGAGTAACGAGTAAATACGGGAAAAACCCCAAATAAGTTATTTATTATTCTACTTTGAACGAAAACATAATTGTCCGTTTTTGAGTAAATTTATCTAATAATTATTTCAAAACCTTTCAAGGTCCGCGCGCTCTTTTACAATAACAAACACAGAGAATGACGAATCGCTCGCGCACGGAGCCAGCGCACGCTTGAAACGGTTTTTCTTTCAAACTTTATCCTTGCTTTTGGATGATTTTTTGACTTTGTTGTTTTAAAAAAGAAATCGCAAGCGGTTTTCCATTGTCTGTACTCTTATTGACAATGGATTTGACATCACAAAATGTTCAAAACTTTGCAGTGAAACCGGTTTTAGAACTATGGTAATACGGCTTTCGAACTATGGTAATACGGCTCCATATTTTTCGAGTTCTCTTGACCTTATAAGGTAAAATTACGTAATAGTAGTATAATAAATGCATGTATTGTGTTGGCGAATAACGGTATTACCTTAACTTTTGTCCTGAACAAAACACATTCATATTGGTGTTCTTTGCGAAAATAATATTTGACAATTGTACAGGTAAGCAATGCGCGACTCGGTGCAGTTAACGATGCCAGATTGCTGTGGCGAGCATGCGATTACCGAGTAATGATATTCATGCCAAAACGACTGACAACCTAGAGGCAGAGACTACCAGCACTTAACTTAGTAGAAATGTCTCTGCCACTGTTGTGACTTTCATTCAAAATTGCAAACATATATAAATCTTGAGCATAAAAGTTTTCATTAAATTATGTCATATTATTATGAATAAAAGTTAATAATGGCATTGATACTATTGTCAAATATATCGATTTAAGGTGATTCCCTTGAAATAGAAGCAAATCCTAGAATTTTCTATAACTTGGCATGGTGATACATTACGGTATTGAGTTTCAAAAAATGCACTAAAAACAGGGGGTCACCGCGCTCATTTTTGCGCTACACTGCTTTGAAATTATGGTATTTTAGGTCTTTCAGTCGAGTCTCGCGTGACATCGGGATCGGGTAAATAATTTTCCACAACTTAAAAGACAAACTATTAATAATGAACTAAAGTGGTTGCTATAGCTTTTGTATCTCTAGCCTACCGTCTGATAGTAAGAAAATGCTCGAATTTTGCATAGTTGTCGAAAAATAGAACAAAAAACACAGATGTTCGAACCACCGAGAGGGTCTAAAAATCGATACTCCGTATGCTTTCATTCAATATTTTTAATGTTTGAAATCCTAACTTTTTTTAATAATTTGCTATATGCTAGAGAACTATAGTGTGATGAAAGTTATTGAATAAAAAATGGGGGTCACCGTGCTCGTTTTCGATTTATTTTGAGAAAACTTCAGTTACACTTGAAATATTTAACGATTTCCAATGGTCTCCAATGTGCGCGAGCTCGATGGCGTAAGTTAGCGCGCGCTCGTCAACTAAAATTTTATTCAGAATCGTGCGCAGTAGAGCGTGCGCAATGCAATTCAAGGGAATCACCTTAAAGTTGAAAATTCGTTTTTTTTCTCTGAATTTTGTTTCTATATAAAACAAAAAAGTCAGAGAAAAAACTGTATTTTCAAATTTCAATATGAAATATTTTTTAGATTTGTCATTTAATATTTCCTTTTAACGAGTTGATTATCAATATTCAATATAAAGTGAACGTTTGAACCGCAAGTCGTCACTCAATCACCGTAATTAAATAAAAGGTATAATTGTTAACTTCAGACTTTGACTAGTGACCCAAACTCTTGCCCATACACCACTTCCGGTGTACTTCTTGCTAGTTATTGGGCTTCCTGTGTACAAAACGTTTTTATTGAGTCGTGATGACAGATTATCAAGCAGATAATAAATCAGAACCAATTTCTTTTTGCTTTTATTTCCATGTTTCTTGTTTGTTTTTTCTTGTTTGTTTTTTATCATGTCTTTTATTTATTTAATAATAATTGTTATTTTTAACTTAAAGGGGCACTGTCACGACACGCGCATGCGCGAATCTTGGCTTCAATCTTGAAATCGTGCACCAACGCTTTCAAGAGACCCGAGGAAAATTCAAATTCAGTGTGTTAATATATCGAGTTATATCATTGTAATCCTTGCACTCTAGAAGATGATACTTATTCAGTACTTAGATTGATTGTTGTTTCGTATTTGTAGGTAGTTATTTTTGGTTTGAAGTCCAATTTTATACGCTTTTTATTTAATCGGCGAGAGCGATGGCGATGGCTTCTCATGGCGGCCGCCGGGATGTAGTGGTTGACAACGAATGTATTCAGGCGACAGGTTTATAAGTTTTGGTTTACTGGGAAGATAGAATACGGTTATACTACATATTCTGAGTTCGCTATACTTCTCTTTAACAGCTCTGGAGTACCAAAGGAGGTAGGAAAGTATTCCGAACGATAACAACAATGTTTGACAACGCGTTCATTGACTTATTCACTCGAATTATTATGTTCTCAAAAAGAACTCAGTTGCATACATCATATCAATGTATTCCTTCGAGTTCATATGCATGTACTGAAGCTATTGCAAACAACTGTCACATTGTATGAGTTTTTATTTCTGCGAGGTTTGGAAGTAGTGACACAACGGCAAAGAGAAAGAACTCAGTGATTATACTTTTCACACGGGAATTATTTTGTGCAATTCTTTTTGCACTCTTTTGTACTCTTACAATTTAAGAAAACACGAGTACCTTATACAGTAGTGACATGTACATCTTCGTTAGTCTTTTTTGAAGCAAAGAAGTAATATGGACTTGGTTTTTAGCGATGTGAAATGTGAATAACTTCATCTGAGACCTGAGTTGTCACCTCGGATTGTCTGCTATTTAATGCCGTTCCTTCACCAGAAGTCGCTATAATAAGTACTTATTTCATGAAATATTTAGGTCACACGCTGTAAAGGTTGTATATTCTGAATAACTTGGAAGCACTCTGCGAAAACTTGATCGTAAAACACTTTCAAAACACATTGAAATTTACTAGCGCGATTCTCTTCGTAAACACAGACGAGTTCGTTGACCTCTGCATATCATTAAAATCTCTGAATATCATTAAAATTGACGCATGCGCGCGTCGTGACAGTGCCCCTTTAATGATGCATTCGTGTATTAATGTTGTTGTTTGTTTGGAGACTGTTTACGCTTGACGAAACCTTACGTACTACATTACTATGTTGAAGTTTTCTTCAGTGTCATGGTGTACTTAGAGGTAGTAAAACTCAGGCTACATTGACATACATTGACATTCCCTGCTGACAGAGACTCTGTCAGCAGGGAAACATTGACATACTTAAATAAAGTTATATAGCTAATTGCATAATCGTTGTCGGGTCGAAAATCATGAAAGCTATGACCAAAAGGAATTCTGAGAAATTAAAACTCTCAAAGAACCCCGTCAAATGATCAACCTTTTTATCCAGACTTGTAGGATCTTAGTTAAATAGCTGATATACCTTCAAAACTACGAGAACATTGAATATATCTGCCTGTAATGCAGGTACGTCATGAACTGATTTCACATCCATCCTACCTTGCGGTCTCAGCTTCTATGATTTATGACTTTCGACCCGACAACGATTATGCCATTAGCTATATATCTATATATCTATCTATCTATCTATATCTATCTATCTATATATATATATATATATCTAGCTAGCTAATAAACTAAAATACTTTACATCCAGTAGTTCACGGCCGCATTCGCTTTAATATCTCTATAAGCTATGCATATCACATTGATTCAATAGTCTCGGCGTTTGGCGTGCAATGACCCGCAGTGTGTTCAAGTCAGAAAAATCGGAAAGAGAACGAACTGAACACTAATTAATTATAATCAAAAGGCGCGGGCTAATTGAGAAAGGATAACAATCACAAAACTTAAAAAAGCACAATAATCTAAACACGAATGTTTTTTTCTTGATTTTATAACGTGATATATATATTTATAATATAAGCATTGGTAACATCCTAAGAACGCGCGATTTCATTGGATGCTAGACGTGCACCATTTTGTATGATGCACGCCTAGCTACCAATCAAATTGCAAACTTTTTATGGTGCACGGCTGTGAGCTTAGGTACATTCAAACTGAATAGCTAAAACAATCTTAAAATCAAACGTTTCCTCGACTTTGGTGTTGAAAACATTGCGATACACCGAAACTATGGATTTTTGATCAAAAGAGAACATAACTTACCCACCATAAAACCCTAAACCTTATCTTAGAACAACCGTCCAGGAAACTGATTTAAACTGGTGGGAAAAAGTAAACCCCCGGGGGGGTACTCCCTTTGTCCAAGTGGTAGGGGTGATCGGCGGTCCTTTTAGGGTCGAAAATATTTCCTGTGTGTACCTTTTAGGGTTCCGACACAAAAGTCAGGTCAATTGAAAGAACAGAAGAAAGATATTGTCCATGCAGGCACTGATTTACTCCCCCGGGAGTAAACCACAACATATATATAGCTTTGTTACATTACATATTCCCTGCACAAACTTTAGAGATGTGTTTTGAGTAGAGATTCGGAAATTTAATTTAATCGCGATATTATTACCAGACGATGATCAAGCAATTGACCAGTGCACTTCAAAAGCAACTGACGGTTTTAGAAATTGAATTCAATCGATTTTGAACAGCACTGTTCGGCACCAAATATTTGGAAACTTCGTTCGCCCATAGCTCGATCGGTAAAGAAATGCTCTAGTGCTCCAAAATTTGCTCCAGAGGTGTTATTTTGATAGCTCTACAAGCTCATAAGCTTTTTATTTTATTTGACAAAGGAAATAATATTTCGAAATATGGTTGCAAGACACAATCAAAGTTACGATGACGGTTGATCATAATAAAACTGTTTCATGATGTAATGCATCAGTCACAGCACTACCGTTTGTACTGACAACAGATTTTAAAATCCTATCTCATATATTTTTTTTAGAAAACTGTTACATTCTATGTTTTTTATTATCAATTTCCAATGATTCTGAGTCGAAAATTAAAAGTACCGTAACATGTATAAAGTCTGTGAGTGTCTCGGTGGGAGCCGTCTTGGCCTTCGGCTACAGTCCCAATATAAATTTTACAATCCTTTATTTTCACGAATGCCTCACTGAAAGAAAATCGTTTACTTGGGATAGGTTTACAAATCTGTATCACTGCCGATTTCATATGTACCAGTTTAGATCTCAAATACATTTGAATTTGTAAGGCTAAAACTGACACAAATATACGAAGCATTCTCAAAAACTTCAGGCTCGTTTAGCATCACAGTATCCACTTTAGAAACTCCTGGTGCTAGGTGATGAGCCATAACTGCCTGAAAAATGTATTGTACGGCTGAATTACATAATAAGACGAAGAAACATCAATAAAACTGGGTAGTATTTTACAAGACTTTGTATGTGAATGTGTGGACGTGTTCAATGGGTTGATTGCATGACGTCACAGAGACCAACCGCTGTCTGTTTATCACGGGCTCGTTTATTCAAAACCAACATGGCGTACGGGTGATTTTGGCGCGAGTTCACATCAGGATTTCTCGACACTCTCTGGACCAAAAACAAAAATGCTTCCTATTTTTTATTAGTTTAACAATATACTTTTAGTAGACGCTGGAGAAAAGTCACTCCAACAAGGGCCGATTTTGATCAGAGTCCCCCTTTAAGTTTGAAAGAAAGCGTAAACATTGTAAATAAATTTCAATACTGAAAATCTCGGGTATAGTAATGACCAGATAAAAGGTAGAAAAGATTTATTATTTGCTACTGCCGTGTGGTGCGGTGCGGTGCGGTGCGGTAGCGGTGCGGTGCGGTGCGGTGCGGTGCGGTGCGGTGCGGTGCGGTGCGGTGCGGTGCGGTGCGGTGCGGTGCGGTGCGGTGCGGTGCGTGGTACGCAGTACCTACTATGGTCTAGTGTAGTAGTATATCGTTGAACTGCACTTCAACCACGTTTCCATCAAGTCTCGCTCAGCGCGCGTGTGTCCAGTTTTGCTCAACCATCCACTTTTTATTCAAGATAACAAAAAACGCCTTTAATTTGAAACAAACTACTCTATTGATACTAATCACCACTCATGAATATGATTATCTAAATATAGTTCACTTTTATTAATCAGTTCATTAACTAGCTTTGCATTACTCTTCATCGTCTTCGTCATCGACCCTGTCATATCCTTCTGCCAAATAGTCGTTTTTGACTTCAACACCCATGGACTGTCTCATTTCTTCTTGCGCGTAGTGTGGATTTTCTATCAATGTGTCGTAGTCTCGACCGACTTTTCTTTGCACCTGCTTTCTCGCCTCAGTCGGTGTGACTTGTTTGTCTTTGGGTACTTTTTGACCATGGCGTTGCATAACCCAGGCCCATTCCATTCCCATTTCGTCTCGCATACGGATCACATCTGTCACATCTAACCGAACAATCAAACATATAAATCAATCAATCAATCAATCAATACGAATACAAAGTGCAATAATAATAATAATAATAATAATAATAATAATAATAATAATAATAATATCAATAATAATAATGTTTATTAATATCAAAAGCATTAATCGCACCTCTACGGTGAATGACAAATGCATATAAGAATGTATATTTTTAATAGTACATACTGATAAGGTATTAAGAGGATATTTATTTCAACATCGCGTAATATCCGCAGAAAGCGCCATAAAACCAGCCCTTTTGGACAGTTTGAATTTCGATTTTCGCTTTGGATTAACACTCTAATTTTATTTTAACTAAGCACAAACTATTAAAAACAAAGTAAAATGTCTGCCTAAAACTGTTTTAGCGTTGTACAAAGCCATTTTCCTGCTTTTTGTTTCAAATTTGAGGTAATTAAGGAGAAAATATCAGCAATACTAGCAAATATACAGATCTAGCCCATGTAGAAAGTTTTCAAATCAAAATTTCACTTTGGGTTAACACTCTAATTTCACTTTTACCGGTTAATAACCATCACAATTAACTTGAACTCTTTGCTAAAGAAGTTTTAGCCTTGTACAGAACATATTTTCCAGCCTATTGGTTTTTGGCGCTCAATACGCGCGTTCGTAAAAAATATCCTCTTAATATATATATATATATATACACCTATTTCAAAAAATGTTGTCGCGTTCAAAGCAACAAGCGTCAAGCCGAGACTGAAGTGAATGCTGGTTTTGTGCTGCCAAATATTTAAATCACAATTGTTTCTATAAGGATTAATGACCTAATGTGAACATTTCCACGTGCTTGTTTGCATATCACACTTCGTACCATAGAAAATAGGTCTGATTTGAATAATTGGCCAACACAAAACCAGCATGCACTTCGGTCTTGGCTTGACGCTTGTTTCTTTGAACGCGACAACGGTTTTTTTAAATAGGTGTATATGAACATGTAAAAATATATACTGAAAATGATATACTATGAATTATATATACTATGCAGTTCATATAGAGCGCCGATTTCACAACGTCCCAATGCGCTTTACATATGTCAGTTTATATCTATTTAAGGCACAATTTTCAGCAATGCGGTATGCAATCATCAATCATACAATCATCAATCATCAATCTTCAGTCATACAATCATCAATCAAAAGTTAGAAAGTTAGCGTGTGTTGGTCATTTAAGCCAGTCGACAATGAGGGTGGTCACGGCCAGGTTTATTGTTACGGTCAGACTCAGTGGTTTTTTTACTTCCATCCACTGAGTTTAGGCTATATACATAAATACATACATACAAACTGAATTTTCTCTGATATTTCGTTTGCGAGACCCCAAAGGACTTTGTAAATGTCATAGTATATAAGGTTCTATACCTTCATTTGATTCCTTTACGCACTTACGTTCGCCAAAACGTTATTCAAAGAGATTAATTTCTGCTTTATTAGACGGTTGAGTGATGGTTCAATTTCGAAAGGTCGATCGTTACTTATGTTCGTTTATTTATTTAGCGACTGACCACAGGCAGCCCAACCATTACTTTTGGAGGAATAAATAAAATGCGCGCCTTTTTTATGGGTTTCCACAGGAACCCCATCTCAACACAGGAATCCCGAGATTAGTTTCGCTGCTCGCTTCGCTCGCAGCAATGACATTTACGTCTTTTGTTGATGGGTTTCCTGTGGAAGAGCGAGCTCGCGCGCGCGCAATACGTAAGGTTGGGTTCCCTGTGCATAAACATGCATTATGTTGGACTTCCTGTGTGCGTCCTGCGGGACGCGCCCGCAGCAATGTACATAGTGAAACAAGGTGTGAAACTGATGGCGTATCATGGCCCGATGTGCGCCGCATATATGTGGTGCAAATTTTCCGTGAAACATTCGGATTTTACTCTCCGAAGCCGCCGTACACTGCAGGCCGTGGGGGGGGGGGGGTACCCATGGTAAAGTAGCTGAAGCTTTTCAAAATGGTGGGACAGTCTGAGAAGTTCGTATAAACAAAGACTAATTTTTTCGGTGTAAACGTTTGGACTCTATTCCTTATCTATGGTAAGTTTAGAAGTTCACAATTATTGTCAACTTTAAGTAACTTTAGAAGGAATTGGACGATTTTAAAGTAGTCCTTTTACATTTTGAATGGTGGAGATGTTGGACTCGACACACGATAGTTTTGTTGAAAAGTAAAGCTCAACTAAAAGTATTTTTGTCAGGGTAACAACGTAGCATTTTCTCTAAATGTTCTCTATAAATAAAAGGACTTGCCTATACTTGGGCAGAAGGGCTGCATAATAATCCTCAGCAAATTATTTTTGATGAGTTATGACTGAGCTATTTGACTTGTGTAGTTGTCAATGTCAGTGATCAAATTGCACTTCTCAACCAACTGATGGTACTTCACCTCTATTGTTAAAAACATTTTTACTGTCTTATCTAGAAAATGTTTGACGTACATTTTTTACTTTCATACAGTTGTTCTTAAAACACAAGGGAACGCCAACACAGCATAAGCCATCTAAAGCAAAAATATAGACGAACTGACATTGAAGGAGACATGAATGCATGGCGATGGACTCGTGAAGTCATATGAACTAAAATATTAACAGTTCTTCATTATTGTCATTGAAATAACACAACTCATTTAGCAAATGACTGAGAGAAACAAAGAGTAATTAAATACGGATTTCGTAAGAATGTAAGTATCGCTTAAGTTCTTACAAAGTGTTCATATCACGAACTCCGACGTTTGTTATTCATTCACAACTCGTCGATTGTGGTATTACTGATCAATATAATGAATAAATTGCACAGAAAGAACGGCAAAACAGTGTGTAAAAAGCTAGTAAACTTATTTTAACTTATTTTAACTGATTGTTAACTTATTTTAACTGATTTCACGTCATATTGACAAAAAATAGGAGCAAAAACGTATTTGTCACGTGACCGAGTTTCATACCTTGTTTCGATATACGCATGTACTGCGGGACGCGCGGGACGCGCACAGGGAGCCCAATATTATACGGTACTCAACACAGGGAACCCAACATATCTACGTATTATATATATTGCGCGCGTGCGCTCTACCACAGGAAACCCATCAAAAAAAGACGCAAATATCATTTTATTGAATTATTTAGTAGCCTCAAAAGGAATGGTTGGGCTGCCTGTGGACTGACTAGATTCGTTTTTACAACCTCCTCAGTTCGCTAAGATATAATGCGTTCAACACGTTAAGGAGGTTGTAAAAACGAAACTAGTTTTTGCTAAATAAATAAAACGTAAGTGCGTAAAGGAATGAAGGTATTTCACCTTGTATACTATGAAACTTTATTTTACATGGAGATTTATAACAAAAATTCAGTAGTGAGCTCGAGTGAGTGCGGAGAGAAGGGATCGGCACTTCACGTGGCCATTTCACCATGTCTCAACATGCGCTTTACATATTTCAATTATTGTCGGGCCGCTATTTTTAAAAGGCACAATTATTGCAGCCACGCGGTTTATTATTAATATTAAACATTTTACTCACTATCTCGCATCTGATTGGCTGAGAGCATGCAGTTAATTCTCGATAGCATGTGAACTTGACAGGATAAATCT
This sequence comes from Actinostola sp. cb2023, assembly GCA_033675265.1. NCBI lineage: Eukaryota > Metazoa > Cnidaria > Anthozoa > Actiniaria > Actinostolidae > Actinostola > Actinostola sp. cb2023. Next base: position 166,684 of record JAUJYZ010000094.1, on the reverse strand, counting down.
ATTATCTGCTACAGATAATATATTTATCCTGTCAAGTTCATTCAAGGCGGGATTCAATGTCATAAAGAGTGGTACGTTTGCAGTGTCAATGCAGGCCATGGCAGCATTTATTGACCTGATTATAATTGTGTTCTCACGTATACAAAATGTTTAATAAAACAATTATTGAATTCGGTTTTCGCATGATATCGTAAATTATCAAGACCTCGTGTCTGTGTTATCTGCCTCAGCCTACGGCTTCGGCAGATAACACAGACCTCGGTCTTGAAAATTTACGATATCATGCTCAACCTCATCCAATAATTGCTTAATATTCAGGGCACATAACAGGTAAACAATGACAACTGATTATTTTGAGGAAGTCAATATTAAGTTCCAGAGATTTTAATGAGAAGGCTGGAGATGGGTGTGAACTGACCACAGGGAGCCCAACCATTGCTTCTGAGGCTATATGCACTCTCTGCGGGCGCGTCTTGCGGGAGTCACACAGGGAGCACAACATAGGACGTTACTCAGCACAGGGAGCCCGACATTATATGTATTGTGCGCGCGCTCTACCACAGGAAACCCATCAAAAACCCTGTGAACTGACCTGGAACCTTTTCCTTTTCCAGTCCATATTCCGCTTTATACAGGTGCACTTTTCCATCTGACATGAACTCTAGTACAAACTCTTGATCATTCTTTGTCTTAAGCATGAGTCCCGAGTGAGAAAGATTACGAATATGAAAATCATTGGCAAACGACGTCAGACGACGCTTGATGACGAATGTCATGACGATGGGAGCTGAAGAGAGAAGATCGTCAGTGAGCGCGGGCAATTAGACACTTTGGAAACGAGTAAAGGACTGGGAACGAGTTTTTAGAATTAATCTAATTAAGTTAAGTTTGATAGGGTTTGGACAACTAAATGAACTGCAGACATTCAAAAACTGTAAAAATTGCAAAAAAATGTATGGTTGTAGGGGACAAGTCATTTCTTTGTACATTTTGAGATGTTTGGAAAGCTGTTACTCGTTCAATATCTAGTCTAACTAAACCTATCGAAACTTTGTAAACTTACTAATTCTGATATGCTCTTTCTTGTGATGCGGTTCATTTTTTAATTAGATTAATTATAAAAACTCGTTCCCAGTCCTTTACTCGTTTGCAAAGTGGCTATTAGCGAGGTCGCGACAAACAATTCAGTGGAACCTTGAAAAGATCCAATGAACATGCAGCTGTTTCACAATGCACTGTGGGTAAAAGCAAACAAGCCCACGTAACAAGCCCACGTAACAAGCCCGAAATGAATCATGGGAATTACTATGGATGTAAATTACAGTCACACCCGTATTAAACGCCCATTCTCTGTTCAACGGCCACTTCTCAAAGTCCCAAATTATTCACACGAATTTCCTGTAAATTAATCACTCCTCCATTAGATTCTCACGAAGGCATTCCCCGAGGGATTACGCTGCGAGCAGAGGTCGACTATACTGAGAACTGTTATTACAAAACGGGTCTTCGTCAACAAGACACCTTTTAAGAAAACAGACCTCATATTGTTGTATCAAAATCACCTAGGACGTTGTTTTCTGCTCGAAGTTTAGCTATTCCTTCGAGATACAGGTCAATCCCTGACTATAGTTTCCCATGATTCTACAAGCTCGTATTGTGTCAAAATCACCTAGGATGGTATTTAATTATCTCGGGCATGCGCGCGCACTATCAAAAAACTCGATATAGTTTTTCTTCGTGAAAGTATCAGTACGCTTCTTTGCTGTTGCTTTTTCATTTTTGGGCCAATTTGTTACTAGGAGCACATGCAACATGAGAGCTGTTATTATCTTTTTTCTGGCTCGTTACAGTACTGGGACTCGTAATAAATAATCGGTAGTTATAGGGTTGAATACACATGCTGTACTTTAGTAAAGCAAACGCTCACAACATTGTTGGGTCCAACATGCTGGCACACCCTGGGTGTTGTTGCACACTTTTAAGCCAACAAGTCCCAGCTTTGTTTTGTGATAGGTAAAGCAATGCAAAGCCCAACAATGATGATTCCGACTGCGTGGTGGCCTTCGTTGCAGGCGTTCCTTATCGCCCGCCAACATGGAACGCCTGCGATGTAGTGTAACCACAGATAGCGTTGCATGGATCCACGTTTGCCTCAATACTCACATGAATCCATTATGAACTTGTCACGTCAGTAAGAACCTGCAATGGAGGGATTACATGACGTCAGTGCGATCCATTCTATCAATAAGATGCAATTCAATGTAATTTACTATAATTAATCATAAGAAATCCGTGATTGATCTTGCGCGCTTGCATGAAGCAATTGGCTCGGTTTCAATATCTTGGTATAGGTTAATTTCTTATTCAATTTGGAATCAATTATCAAGAGTGCTTTTTTCAAACGGCCCTTTTCAAACAGCTCACATTGCATTCGCCCTACGGGCTTATGCAACGTTGATAGTACTCTTTGACAAACACACTCCTATAGCTTTCATGAATTAATTCCAAAATGAACATGAAATCGCACGATTTCTTATTAATTACACATGTGGAAAAAAAATCAGTTTAGGGAGCAAAAAACAGGTCATGTCGACAAGCATGCACGTATACGTAGCGATGAACTTGTTTATTTACTTGTTTACAAACACAATAATACCCCAAATAATTTATGCAAAACAAACAATAGCTAGTGCAAATCCTGCTTAAATGAAATTATAAAATAACTATGATATAACGCGCGCTCTGATTGACCAAAGGATGCGTATTCCGCGTGCTCTATCAGAGCACAGTGCACGCGCGCGCAGTTATCCAAACATTTTTGCAACGAACAAGATTAAAAACTTGCTTTAAAATAATACTTGTATTTTATAAAAGAAATAGAAAACTCGGCAGCTGTGCTCTATCGAGTTATAGAAGCATACGAAAATTGAAAGAAGACGAGAGAAGTGCTAGGTGCTTCCCACACTTTGTACTTTGTACTGTACGCTGACGTTAAGAAAGAAAGAATGTTCAGCATGTCTATATTTCTAGTGTCTCCATTGTGTACTTCAGATCTTGTAGTTAATTGTTTCCATATGGAAGGCGGTGCCAGGCAATTAACACGTCAGTGTTGGCAATTAACACGTCAGTGTTGGCAATTAACACGTCAGTGTTGGCCTAATGCATCTATAAGATGCAGCTCAGTTTTCATTGGAATCCACTTTAGCTGTTATAGAACTGACGTATAATATGATATTATTATTAACTATATTATTGTTGCAAAGTCCTGAATGCTAGCTAAAGCTTGGCTATATTCTTCTTGGAGGCGTTGGACCAGACAGATGAGGAGTAGTAAAGTATTAGTTTATGACGGCAGTCAAGGTTTTGCTATCAAAGGAGTGCTTCACTCTATGGATCTGGCACAGACCAGCACTGCACGTGTAAACGGGTCTAGTTATACATGCTCTTCATAGCTCAAGTGTTCATCTTTTTTTCAATGAGCTAAAAGGAATTTAGAAAGCCAGTTGTATCAGTTCTGCCTTCAAAACTTCGACTGTTTGAGCGGATTGTTTGCGAAACTGAAAGTGTATGACGCCACTTTTTCTGCAAAGAAAAAACTAAAGTACCTTTTGTTTGCTAAAGTAAAGAAACATTATTGTTTTGTTTTTCGTCTTTTATTTGCCTTTTTGCCTCTAATCCTTTCGTGTCTAGTGACTTCAACAAAAGTAATATGTCAACCTAACGTTTTCGTGGCGCACTAACTCCAGGGCACAGTCGCTGTTCAGTCCTTTTTTAGAATTTTTGCACCTTATGAGCTGTTTTTAAGCTGATTGTACGATCCTTTTTTATTGTGGGTAGATAAATTCAGCTACAAAATTGACTGGTTTCCAATTGTGGGGGTTTTGGCAGCATTTTCAAGTCTTTTGGGCAAAACTATATCCACCACTCTTGGACTGATTTAATTACCAGTGAAGTGGAGACATTTTTTTTCCATGGAAAGTGGTACAATCTGATTGACTATGTTTTAGCCAATCAAATTTGAGAATTTGCGTTTGTAATTGCACTGCACTGCAATTACGTTTGAACTGAACTCCGATTAGCCAATCAGCGTCCAGAATATTTTTCAGATGTGTAAATAGAACGGAATCATAGCTAAGAACACTGATCAATATGGAATATGTGTTAGTATTCTTGGTCCACGTCACAGTACGTACGCGATAGGTGGCCACCTTGAAAGCCAGCTCATGTAATTGTTTGGCTGGAGTCTATTTTACGATAAAAGGTAATATATGTACAATCTGTTCAATTTGCCTTTCTGTGAATAAACTTTGAAACGGGATCCCAGAACAGATGTAGTGGAAGAAATGAGATAAGACTTATCATCAAGGTCTGACACACTCATATCCTCGGAAACCCTCAGTAAAGGGGAGTAAGGGGGGTTCCGAGAATGAATACCAAAACTCATAATTAATTAAGCAATTAACTTGGCAAGCACTTTTAAAGTAGCTTTAGCGGAAGTCTACAATAGGCTCTCGAACGTTGTATCTTTGGTATTGGTGGAATTTTTACGTGTTCTTAGATCGAGTAAAGAATGAACGAGGATTTTCTGCACGTGCATACATGTACGCCCATCGGCATGAAGTCACTGACATTTGTCGAACAGATGATAATATTTCTGGGTACGAAAGATAAACTGATTGCACAATAAACGCAAGGAAGATGAACCGAAGATGCAAATTAGCTATCTTTAACTACAGGCTAATGTTTTCAAGTAGTCCATTCAGAAAACAATTTTCAATCAAAATCGATTTTCGTCTGAACTTCGGTCGATAAGGAAACCAACTTGAACTCGCCTTCACCTCTCTAGCGGCTGTTTTGAAACAATAGAATACTAGGCGAGGTCAAACATCGAATGTCTTTTAATGCAGAGTTATATAAAAACATATCGTTTTTGACATTGATAATTGCACCATGAAAGTTTTCAAACGCAAAATTCCGGAATAAATTAAATCGGCCAACTATAGCGATAATACTGACACGTGTCAGAGACGATGCCAAATTAAATGTCCATATGTGATTTGATGGTTATCTTCATTATATGGTTCCTATCCATCCATAGTTTAGTTTTATATATAGCATATACACATGCTTGAATTCCAGTTCAAAATGTTCTAAAATATACGAGTGAAACTATAGTTGAACATTCCCGTTGTTGTGATATTCAGCCGAGGGTACCATTTTTAAAACTGCGGATTGTGGCAGCCCCAAGCGTTCACACGCCCAAACTCATCACAGTGTCCGTTCCACTGTAAAGAGTGCATCCCGACTGCAATATCAAACACATTTCGTGTTCAGATGATCGAAGAAACTTGTTTGAACTCCGAGTATACGTATACTAGCATCGACCTGCCTTAGGACAAAGACGCTGACATTAAAGCTTGTATTCCAAACAATATAGTTTGAAACCCCTGATGTATGTAAACTTGTTTGTTTGCTTTTTTTCGCGCGCGCTCGTTCTATTTGAAATCAGCACCTGTGTCATCGCTAAATCAACCATAGACACACGCCAGAACGTTATTCAAAGAGATTAATTTCTGCTTTATTAGACGGTTGAGTGATGGTTTAATTTCGAAAGGTCGTTACTGGCACGAAATCATCTTGTCGGCCTTTTTTGTGCACAAAGAACGAGCTAGCAATTTCTTCACGTTTTTCTCCAAATTTGATCTTACAAGACAACAGCTACTTTAGGAACACTGAATTTAACCAGAAACACTGAAGTTTTAAAAGTTGCATAAAGGTTTTTGCACAGTTTCTGCTCAGCTATCATTCTCAAGAACCGGACAACTTAATTTCAAGGAAGGGAAAAAATCTGTGCTGAAAATGTTTTTCTTCTGAGTGTCCTCCTATTCGATTGTTTATTGGCCCATTGAGGTCCGTGAAAAGCTTATTAATTACAAAATTGAAGACAGAGAACGGGAATGATTACTTTACATCAGCTGCCGACACTTGAACTGATAATCCCTCTTGTAATAAGGCTGCTCACTGGATTGAAAATACGGACGATGACATAGACTTATAGGAGTAAATGTTCTAATAAGCAATCAGTTTAGTAATAAAAATTGAAGGACTACTGAAGGTTGAAGTTCGTGACTAATTATCTTTCAGTCCAAACATAGAGTGCAAACCATATGTCCGTGAAACAGTACTAACTAATTAGTACTAAATAGCACTGATGAAACAATAGAAAACAATAGAGATAACACTATTTAGTACTATTTAGTAATAGTACTATTTCACGGACATATGGTTTGCACTCTACTCAGTAAAAATATAGTAAGATCACTCAATAGCGACAATCATCAATAAAACATTGCTGCTGGTTAGACATCGTGCAAGTCAGGCAAGGTAAGGCCAAACTACACCAACGTAGCTACCGTGCACGATAGACAAATTAAAATAATCAGAAATCAGAGTGATATGTTTTTAATTTTTTTACAAAAATATCACTCAAACTGAAATATTTGAACTTTTTGAAAATAGTTGTATCATTTTCAAAACCTGAATGTCATGTTCTAGTGGCTTCTACAGACACATAGATGATATGCTATGCCCTAGAATTAATTGTAAATCTAAAGTGCAACCGAGGAAAGAAAGAACGCTGGAATGAACAGCTCTTTTCAAAGCTGTATAGACGGCAACATGTTTGTAATACTGTATGTACACTGCGTTACAGTGGTTCATGTGACTTACCTTTGTGAAGACCGGATACCTAAATGAAGCTTGGCTTCTGCTTGGGGGGAACTTGGCATTTAAGAAGTGCGATACTCCAAATAACAGGGCTAATATTACCCTCAGGGTCAGACATGAACTGATATTTCTATTTAGGAGATCAGAACACGACTAATTGCATAGAATATCGCCAATTGTATTTTATCAGATTTGACTAAATACTCCAAAGTCGATTAAGGATATAGGACGTCTTAAAAAACAAGCTTGAATTGGTTCTGATGTGGGTTATTGCAGCTGTAAGGAATGAACAGATGATTGCTTACCTTGTCGTTTTCGAGCTTAAAGGGTGAAAAGTTGGTGGTGAATGAGCCTAACCAGTTTCAACGTAATTGCCCTAAGGAATGTCCCATCCCGTCCCATCCATCCACTTCTATCCCTTTTATCATTTAATGATTTATTGGCTTATTTAGTGCACATAAGTTCCATGAAACGATCAATATTACAATAACAAGAATTATAAATATATTTTAGTAAAAACTTTAAAAACTCATATCTTTGCTATTTTTTTATCTCTCTCTCTTTTTTCTTTCTTTTTTTCTTCCTTCATTTCTTCCTTTCTTTCTTTAATTTTATTTTTTTATCCATCTTCTTCTTCATTTTGCAAAAGTCTGACCCATTTAGAAAATTTCAAACATATTTGAACATATTCGACATCGCTTGTTCCACTTCAAATCTCGATGTTCGAAATGACTTCGTTGAAAGATATAATGAAGCTAGAAGTATAAAAAGATGGACATCTCGACGAGTATAAAGAATTCGTCAAATGTGCAGTGTGACCCAAACGTCCTAGTCAGCATACAACTATCAAGAATGACAAACTGTTTTTAGGCTTCTGAAGTGGATAATTATACTTTGGGATTCAGCAATGAGCGACGGCCACTATCAGTTAGGCCGGATTATTTATTGGCCCTCTATTCAGTTGCTCTTGAAATTATTGTACGTCCATAGTGGGAAGACCGGAACTGGCACAACGGTTAAGGTACTGAAATAACGAATTGGTTAATATTTATCCCCTGATGGATAGGTAATGTTTTCACTATTATTTGTGTAGAAGAAATAGTTAAAAACATTTGAGGACAAGTTTAACACGATTCTAACCAAACCGTTAGTTTTCCAAGAAAATGCGACAACCCGTCCATTTGATAAAGATAGGACAAATGCCGCAAGCATATGAGTCAAGAAAGATCGAAAGAGAAGCGCTAAAAAGGATCAAGTGGGCGGTGAAGAATCAAGTCTACTTACGTGGCTTGTCTGCAAATCAATGCTTTCTGAAATATAAGTGGTTTCTCAAGCAGGTCACCCTAGGAACGTACGAACGAGGCACGGCATGTGCTACAGTTTGTTCACCCAAAACTACTAAGTGTTTCGTATAAATGAAATGGAAGCCGATATCGAGAAATCTCAAATATAATATCGGGAAAACAAAAGTAGAAATTCGTTAGATTACTTAGTTGCAGATAAAAGGAAGGTGAATATGGCGCTTGTTAAGTTCATCAAGGGGTGGATTAATAATTGTGGCTAGATATTTTCAATCCAAGAATATGGGTGTAATCTCTTCCCGGTCTCTTCTAGTGGTACGTTTAATTTCACCAATGCCTGGGGCTGTATATATTCTAGTTACCCTGAGGCTCGTTGGTGATGAATAAATCTGATTAAGCGATTCATCGCCGGTTCAGCGCTCCCTTTGGCCGTACCTCATCAAATGAACGACGATTAATTTATATATTATATTCATTCCCGCTTTGGCATATACATGTGATATTTTGGCAACCACATCATAAGCTACAATAGTACCGATAGGTCTTACATCAGTACTGCAACCGTTTCATTTAGCCTTTGGAATGTTATGCATCACTTGAGCCATGTTCAGTTGCCCTTGACTGACAGCAATCTTTTGGCTAAAAACAGGTCGTCATGTTTTACGTCTTTAAACAGCATTCAAAAATACTTTGGCCTGGGTCGTTCAAGGTGAATATAGAATTCGTCAGCAAACATATAAGGAGTTCAACCACATGAAATCAACCACATATGAAAAGTACAAAGTACATGCACGACCAACATTGACTGACGAAGCACATTTGACGTTTATAATCGTCAGTACATAACACACTGTCTGATTACTCATAGTGGAATTGTAAAACTAATGTTTTTATTGTTTTTAAAGACTATTTGTCCTATCCCAAGGTATTGAGTTCCTGACTGAGCATCTCACATCTTAACATTTAGTTAAGTTCTCAGTTTCGAACTTTTATCCAAAGTTATGTAACTTTGAAACCAACTCAACAACTTTGCCAAAGATTTCCTAATTTTTAGCGCTATTTTCGCGGTAAAACCACAGGCAGCCCAACCATTCATTTGAGGCTATTTAATAATAAATATACTGAAATATAAATACATTTATATTCTCGCGTCTTTTTTTGATGGGTTTCCTGTGGTAGAGAGCGCGCGCGCAATACGTATTATATTGGGCTTCCTGTGTTGAGTAAGGTATAATGTTGGGCTCCCTGTGCGCGTCCCGCGTAGTATAAGTGTATATTGAAACAGGGTATGAAACTCGGTCACGTATTTATTAAAAAATACGAAATTAACAGGAGCCAGGAGCCCATAAGTAGGAGCGTCCATGCTCCATATTGGGTCTGTGTCACAGCGTTTTCACAAGTGTGGTTATTTTTAGAACAGTTTTCCCGCGAAAGAAGGTCATTTGACCAATCAGAGAACGTTTCCTGTATGGCGGTTTCATTTCCGGTTTCACGTCAAAAATAAAATGGCGGAATTTCGAAAGACTCGAAGAGATGAATGTACAAATAAAAGTCAGGATATCCAGTTTTCTTTGTGTCTGACTCACAATTTTATCATACCAACAACTTCCCGGGATTCCATAGGCCGCTGCTTTGAACCTTGACCTAAAATTCTAGACTGCTTTTCCCGAACGAAGTGAACTTACAGGATTTGAATTGAAGTGATGGCCAGGCGGTTTCGTGGCAGAGTTTCGTGGATAGATAATGTAATGTTCTGAAAAATATCGTTCCTGTTAATTACTTCACGGAGAAATACAAACGTATTATGAAGCGTTGCATTGTACCCAATGAAAGTTAAAAAGTAAAAGTCGAAGTTCTTCAGCACAGTTGAATGGTTCACAACACGCATTGAAAGCGCGATAGTCGAACTCATTTAGGCAGTTGGCTTGTAATTTGGTGTTTCGCTGCCGTCAATCAACATGAAAAAATCAGAAAACTTAAAAAAAAAGTCAGAAGACCCACCAAATGGAAACCAAATATGATTTTGCGCTAGTACATTATGGATCATTTGGTCGAATAATGTATCATTTAGTTTTCATTCGTTTGAGTTTTGAATTTGATTACTAGTACTAGAGTAATTGACAAGTTCCAGCCGACTGTTTGAATGTCTGAGTTCGCATATAAATACTGAGTAGTACGCAGTAAAAAGAAGGTCACTGCATGAATTTAAAAACAAAGCAATTTTGAGTCAGTTTTGCTCAACTTTAGTCTTTATATTGACAGTGATCGAGCGTGTGTAAATAATAAACAGTGAAAATTATATTAAACATCAAAACTTGAATGAAGGTGTTTTTATTAATATATTTCAAATCGGCAGACTCACAAAAAATATTCACAATCCATTTTTAAGTCATTTTAGGTAACAGAAAAGACAACAAAAACGCTTACTTTCACCAGTCTTATTTGTAATTTGATTCACTCGTCTTGTCGCTCATCTGATGCAGTCGTCAGCGAATTTGTTTTTGAATAGCAGCTAATAGCCTTGTCGTCAATCTTCAAACTCCACAACGATAATTACAAGATACCACTAAACCACATCCAAGAATAAATTGAATTCACTTTCTGACGAAATAGTTTAGACGAAAATATGTCTTTGAAAGTCTTCGGCTAATTTGCATCCACACGCTACAACAGTTTCTCAGTCGGTCACTTCGTGTTCGAGTTCTTCGAACCACTTGCTTTGGATGCCTTTAGAAGCACAATCGTCACCACTATCACTTTCAATTGATTCTGATGTACCGAATGACTCAATACTGCTCTCACTATCACTAGACGATTCGTAGTTTAGTTCACTTGAAGAATACTCTTTGTCGCTATCAGATGCCATCTTTATTTTACCTGCCATCTCATCAAAATTCATAAAAAACGTCATACCGGAAACGTTCTCTGATTGGTCAAAATTCTCGGGAAAAATGTTATAAAAATAACCACACTTGTGAAAACGCTGTGACACTACCCAATACCGTATACACGCTATGCATAAAGAGATTTTCGAGTTAGGAGACTGGGAAGGAGTAGCATGAAAACGAGGTCGGTCAGCCCTTGATCACCACTGTTTTGGCTTTCCCTTGCGAAACACATGCACTTTGAAAATTGACAATGAGTTCATCTCCTTCTACAAAACTTTCTGAAAAGGATATCCCTGGAGCTGCCCTCTCTGGGACAGTTCCAGCAAATTTAGAAATTGAGGAACTACATTTCTGGTTGCAATATCGGGGCGATCTGAAGACGAAATCACAGTTCGTCAAAAGTAAGACGAGACTTTTACTAGCCACGCTGGCTACGCGAAATCCAGTGCTATAAACCGAAAACAAATTGATCTTGACTGTGATTATGGATGTAGATAATGCAAATTGTAATAATGCGGAAAAAGTATCAATGAAAGTGAAGCCGGCTTTATATTTTGTAACATTTGCGCGAACACGTTTGACGAGCGAATTTCATGTAGACAGTCGAGGAGTGTTTACACATTTGTAATTACATGTCCGACTGGTAATGCTCTATAAAAATACACCTAGATACTCATACTGTAGAACACTGGCTCAGTTGTATATTAAAGGAGTGAATCTTTACAGTTACCTTTGACCATAGTTTTAGTGATGTGTGGAAGGTATATCAGAACCGGCAGAGTCGTTGACCCGAACAGAATTTATTTGAAACATAAACAAAGGCAAGAGGAATTTAGTTCCAATAAAACAGCTCAACTCAATCTGTGTAAAGTTCAGTTTTCAACGACTGATTGGACTACTAGTTTGCAACGAATGCCACTCTTCAGTAATGCAGAAATGAACGCACATATCACAAAATCTGGCAAAAATATCGACCCACATTGCAAAGAACATTCCGTCCCTACAGAACTTCCAAAAGCAAAAACATTTCTGATTATAAACGAATACCTGAAAGAGATAGATGCTACAAGTGTGAACTCCTACTTTTATTACAAGTCCTTGTGTTGATTTTACTCAGCGCGACTTCACATAATTCTGACTCTGGGGGTCAGTCGTCTAGCTGGACCGGCTTCTTATGACTCGGTGTATTATGTATCCGTTTGGCAGGAGATGTTCTCTTTCATGGAGACTCCAAGAGACCATCCAAACTTTGATGGGACCCAAACCTGCTTCAGTGCTATAATTCCATTGAGGGATTTATTTAATCAGTCGCTTTGAAATATAGTTATAGCCCTAAATGTCTGGAACAAACTTTGGTCCGAGCGGCTGTAAGCGCATAGATCCCGCCGTAAATTCACGTCCTTAGGGAAATTTAAGAACGTCATTTTCTCTCCACTGGCAGACCGATACTCGTTAAAAGTACACTCGGGAACACAACAACGTAAAGGCATCGAAAGGTGAAGAATAACGTGTAAAAAGCTTTGAAATATGCTGGAAACACAGTCTTTGAACAGCATATTTGTGAAACGAGGGCTGACCGACCTCGTTTTCATGCTACTCGTTCCCAGGCTCCAAGCTCAAAAATATATTTATGCATAGCGTGTATGGACGCTCCTACTTATGGGCTCCTGGAAAGTGCGATAAGCTTACTTACGTTCTTCCGTGAACCGTATTTAAAATTACTCTGTGTTTCTCTCAGGTGATAGTATTTGCTAAATGTGTTGTGCTATTTCGATGACAATAATGAACAACAGTTAATGTTTTAGTTTACGGTAGCTTCATGAGTCCATCTCCATTCATCATGACTCCTTCGATGTCAATTTGAGTTCGTCTATATGTTTTCTTCAGATGGTTTATGCTGTGTTGGTGTTCCGGCTTGTGTTTTAAGAAGTACTGTAAGAAAGTACAAAATAACGTAGATGAGAGAGTCATGATGTTTAAACAGATAAAGTACTAGGTTCTTTGTTAGAGAATACTTGTTTTATGAGTCAAATGAGTCAATGAGTTGTGAGTCATGAGTCAATGAGTCAATGAGTCAAACAATAAAATTCCTAATATTTCAAAATCAATTATTGCTGGATTGTTGTAAAATAAAATAAATAACTGTTTATTTAAGTGTCCAATGCGTTCTAGCGCTTGCGCACTAATTGGGGGGCACTGTACTCTCACACACACTACCACTACATTCTAATATTCTATGCATAATGATACAACTTCCAGCTCGCTAGTTCGTTTTTATTGAGGGATGAAAACCGGAGTACCCGGAGAAAAACCCTCGAAGCAAGGGAGAGAACGAACTGACAAACTCAAATCACATGTGATCCCAGGTCCGGGAATCGAACCCGGGACACAGAGGTGACAGACCGAGGCTCTCACCACTCGGCCACCCTTGCTTCCCTGTATTGAATCACCAGCAAGTGTGTGACAAATTTTAGTAGCTTAGACAACATGATATAAATACATTATAGACAAATGTTCCAAACAGAGATTTCACTGTCGTTTTAAATTTCGATCAATTTATTTTGAGTTGTGTTGCATGTATCGTTTCATGTTATAATTTGTAAAGTGGAACTCAAGTCTTGAATAAGGCTTGAATTAGGCTGTAGTCCCTGAATGTTTATTTCTAGATGTATAGTTTATCGTGGTGCCTGTCTCATAATCAGACTTTGCACTGTACCTACATGTACATCAGTAATTTCTAAATGGTCAAGCAACTTAACAAATCGCAAGCGGTTTTCCATTGTCTGTACTCTTATTACTCGGGCCCTTCCGAAGGAAGCCCGAGTTAGAAAATGGGCTTTCTTGTATATTTTTCTTATTATTATTCTTGGTAGTACACAGAATGCGGAGTATGTGATCGTATCGGTCAGGAATGTCTGTTTCAGGGTTTCGATTGGCTGAAAACGGGGGCGATGATATCCAAACGCCTAATGAAGTAATTCTATGCTCAAACGAGTCAAATAGTTTCCGACTAAAGTTTATTTTATTCCACGTTTGAAAAATTCAGTCCGACAATAAAATGAAACACATTCAGATTCTGAGAGCCTTCACGCTGTGGTTTCAAAAACTCGTTTAAAAGGTATCCGACTACTAAAATGAAACACATTTCTGAGAAATATAACGATTGAAGTTTATTTTATTCCACGTTTGAAATATTCAGAAGGAAAAGGAATCGTTAAAATCGTACTTCAAAACTTCATCAAAGTAAACTCACGACCAGCGATGTAACTACATATATTGACAGAAAGCTATATGTACATGTACAGAAGTCATGCAAACAGTCGAGCCAGTCGAGACTGAAAAGCAAATGAAATGAACTCAAAAACTATCATGACCTCGCTATGCCGTGTTTGTTGCTAATTATAATAGTACGTGTACAGTTATGTCCTTGAGTATTTATAATTAAACTCACGACCAGCGATGTAACTACATCTATTGACAGAAAGCTATATGTACAGAAGTCATGCAAACAATCGAACCAGTCGAGTTATTTTCAGTAACTCACGATGGATGTTATTTTATTCCACGTTTGAAAAATTCAGTACGATTACAGTTGTGTGATCCTTGTGTGAGTCATACATCTATTACGTGACCTAATTTTAGAACCGCCGCGTAGCGCTATTTAAAACAGAATTTCCACGCTCAAAACAGGTCAGTGAACGGCAAAAATACAATCGAAATCAAAACGTCCTTAGATTTTAGGGATATATTACAGAAGAAGACGCTCAATGAGCGTAGTCGAGCATTATGACAATGACAGTTGCGTGACGAGGGAGACTATTTGTGTCGGTGAGCATCGATAAAGATCTCCGACTCTTCGAGGAACGTATGTGGTACGTCTTTAAACGTACTTGAGGTCACTTGAGGTTGCATATTCATGTTCGCCACAAACGAGTCGAATAGTTTCCGAACGCCTATCGAACTAAATCCGAAAGAATGATTCGCTCAAACGTGTCAAATAGTTTCCGTGACCGACTTTCCTCTGCGATAACGAAGAAACCAAAGACGTTATCAGAACCGTCTGACCATGAATATGAACCTCATATTCACGTGCTACGGAAGTACGATTCGGAGATTTTTATCTATGCTCACCGACACATATACACATAGTCTCCCTCGTCACGCAACTGTCAGTCATTGTCAGGTCCCTCCTCACGCAACTGACATTGTCCTTGTCATAATGCCCGAGTGTACGCTCATTGAGCGTCTTGTTGACAATGGATTTGACGTCACAAAATGTTCAAAACTCAAGTGGAACCACGAGCGTAGCGAGTACAGACAATGGAAAACCACTTGCGATTTCTTTTTTACAATAACTGCATTTAGTAATAAGTATTATTATTATTATTTTTTTATTTTTTTATTTTTTATTGTAAAGCGCTATTGGATAAATTAGAAATAGCGCTATATAAATTGATTATTATTATTATTATTATAACAAAGTCAAAGGAGGTTGGACACTTATCACGTGATTCGCTCGACCAATCAAAATTACCCATTTAAAGTCGCTCTGGTGTGACAATTATTCACTTGAAAATTCTTACAAAGACAGTAAATACTGAAGCAATTTTTTATCGTATCCAGTAAAAAGTCTATAGTGTATCTCTTCAAAATCAATGTTTATGT
This sequence comes from Actinostola sp. cb2023, assembly GCA_033675265.1. Classification (NCBI taxonomy): domain Eukaryota; kingdom Metazoa; phylum Cnidaria; class Anthozoa; order Actiniaria; family Actinostolidae; genus Actinostola; species Actinostola sp. cb2023. The sequence goes on along the minus strand of JAUJYZ010000094.1, from coordinate 151,104 downwards.
ATCAAAGAATCAAAATATCGTAAAATAATAGAAAAGTAAGTAACATTTTCAGTAAAATGTTGTCATCATTTTCAGTCATGTCGGAAACTTCTCGCTGAGACGAACTCTCCAAAATATGTATTTTCAAACCATGTAAAATCACATATCATTAGAAAATAATCCAACAATTTTTATATATCTAGAAAGTTCAATAACTAATATATGATTTTGAGTGGTCGGCCCCCCTCGACCCCTCAACGGTTTCGGAGATACAGAGATTTTAAAATTGGGAATTTTACGGGTCAGTAACAAAATGGCGCCACGTTCGGATCGTCTCGACAAACTTCAGTGATATATTTGATTTTCAGTATCCTAGAAAAAACGATGTAGTACACTATGTGTCCAGCAGGTATGAAGGAGTAATCAGGAAGCACATTGATGTGTCCAACTATCATCTTGGATATTTAAAAATCCTCGAAGAGATCCCATGTGTAGTTTCGAAGTGTCTCCTTCGCAGCCCGGCGTCATAAATAGAGGTCATGCAGTCACGCACGCTCCGAAGCCTCAAAAGCAAAAGCCTAGGCCTGAAAAACGGTGCTCCGACATCTAAAAAAGTCTGTTGTTTCAGTCTGAGTTAAAACCAAAATACATCTGAGTTAACATCTAGCTTGTTCTTCGACAGCGTTCATAGTCACTATAATTGAGCTTGCATGGAATACCTCCGTGAGCTCCTGTCTTCACGACGGTTTGACATCAACTGAATAATTTTGAATATTACCCATGATTCTCCGCGGGGTAGTGACCAACCTCCTCTGAACAAAGTCAAAAAAACATCCAAAAACAAGGATACAGTTTGAAAGAAAAACCGTTTCAAGCGCGCGCTGGCTTCGTGCGCGAGCGATTCGTCATTGCATGTGTCTGTACTCTTATTGACAATGGCTGAGAGCCAATCAGATTGCAAGATTACGTTAGGTTATTGTAAAATAGTTAATGGTGCCATCACAAGGATGGTGCAACAGTTTAAAGTGTGGGGGCTACAATCTTTCCCTCTCCACCTCCACTCCCTTCTAAGCAATGTACCTCATATTAATACAAAATAAAATGTCATCTTCTTAAAAAGTGGGGGAAAGCCCCCACGCCTCACGCCACCCCCTCCCATATATTTCAGAAAATATATTTAGTTCAGCTTACTTTTCAACAAAACTGTCGTGTGTCGAGCGCAACATGCAATTCTCCACCATTCAAAATGAAACAAGACTACTTTAACATGATGTCGAATTTCTTCTAAAGTTACTTTTAAAAGTTGACATGAAATGTGAACTTCTAAACTTACCATGGATCAAGTATAGAATCCAAACGCTTACACCGAAAAAAACATGTTTTGTTTCGTCAACTTCACCGCCATTTTTCAAAACTTCAGCGACTTCACCCTGGGTACCCCCTACGGGCCTGTAGCGAACGACAAATTCGGCTCTTCGGCTCACGGAAAAGTGCACCAGAGAAGTGCGCCGCACATCAGGCCATGATACGCCATCAGTTTCACACCTTGTTTCACTATGTACTTTGCTGCGGGCGCTTCTTGCGGGACGCGCACAGGGAGCCCAATATCATACATTTATATGCACAGGGAACCCAACGTATCGCGCGCGCGCTCTACCACAGGAAACCCATCAAAAAAGACGCGCGAATATAAATGTATTTATATTTATTATTAAATAGCCTCAAAAGCAATGGTTGGGCTGCCTGTGGTAAAACGTGACCTATTACCGAATTCTTTAAATTTGTTAATACAACTCTTAGTCGCTGTGTTGCTTAATTACAATACATATACTTTGTTAATTATTATATTTACTGATGATGAGAGTAGACACTGTCGAAACATGTCTAAACGAAATCTCAAAAGTGTCATTATTTCTCTTAAAGGGGAACTGAAGACAAAACTTTTTTTCTCAAGAAAGTTAGATATCTCTTGTATTAGCATTACTTGAGTATTAATTTTTGTAAATCTAGCTTTCTTAGATATCATCATAATTTACGTTCAATATGGAATATCATCCGCCATATATTTTGCCGTTTAACCGTCGGCTCAGATCTTTTTGTTTGTGACGTCGTTTATGGGGAATATTAAAATCCGTTCACAACATTCTCTCGGGTACAAGAAAATACAATGCACTTATAATTACTCTATATTGTGACTGCACTTTCCCTTGGGATAGGTGACGTCTATTATGGGGAATAATTACTGAAGTGAGCCGCGATCATTTCAGCGGTCATCTATGTCTTTTTACAATTCAAACTCAAGTTTCTTCTCCATAAAAATAAAAACAATCGGAAATTAATTTAGAAAATGAATGTACGCAACATTCTCTTTGTTTTTATCGAAAGATAAATTTAGGCTACAGTTCTCCTTTAAACAATACATATCATGACATATGGGTCTTCACAAAATGAATATTTGTCAAATGGATTCGATCTTCGTGGTTTGTAAGACAGTGTTAATTAATTTCTAGAGTCTTTAGAGAATAGAAATCAAAGAGTTCCATGTCAAGTCCTCAACATACTAGAACTCAGTATGGGGGAAACGGGGAAAAATAGTTTCTCGTCAGCATAGCCAGTTTATATTAGTACGGTGACCGCCTGTTTTTATTTTATTGCATGCCATTATAAATATCTTTCAAAATAAAATAAAATTTGTTTTCAATGAGGAAAATGTGGCAATTTCCACGTTTTGGAACCATTATGGTCTGTCGTAAGGCATATACATCCTTCTTTTATCACACATATCTTGCTTGCTTGCTTGCTTGCTTGCTTGCTTGCTTGTTTGTTTGTTTGTTTGTTTGTTTGTCTGTCTGTCTGTCTGTCTGTCTGTCTGTCTGTCTGTCTGTCTGTCTGTCTGTCTGTCTGTCTGTCTGTCTGTCTGTCTGTCTGTCTGTCTGTCTGTCTGTCTGTCTGTCTGTCTGTCTGTCTGTCTGTCTGTCTGTCTGTCTGTGTCTGTCTGTCTGTCTGTCTGTCTGTCTGTCTGTCTGTCTGTCTCTGTCTGTCTGTCTGTCTGTCTGTCTGTCTGTCTGTCTGTCTGTCTGTCTGTCTGTCTGTCTGTCTGTCTGTCTGTCTGTCTGTCTGTCTGTCTGTCTGTCTGTCTGTCTGTCTGTCTGTCTGTCTGTCTGTCTGTCTGTCTGTCTGTCTGTCTGTCTGTCTGTCTGTCTGTCTGTCTGTCTGTCTGTCTGTCTGTCTGTCTGTCTGTCTGTCTGTCTGTCTGTCTGTCTGTCTGTCTGTCTGTCTGTCTGTCTGTCTGTCTGTCTGTCTGTCTGTCTGTCTGTCTGTCTGTCTGTCTGTCTGTCTGTCTGTCTGTCTGTCTGTCTGTCTGTCTGTCTGTCTGTCTGTCTGTCTGTCTGTCTGTCTGTCTGTTTGTTTGTTTGTTTGTTTGTTTGTTTGTTTGTTTGTTTGTTTGTTCTATATATAATTACACTGGTTCTCTATTTTCTGCTGTTTTTGTCCCAGTTTATCAATTATTAAAGTAGTCCGCTCCGATTGGCTTTAATTGCATGCGCCAGTTTACCCGTTCATAGCTAACATGTACTTTCGTTTAAAAATCAACGGCGGTGATGCAACAGCGAATACTTGCCAACACAATTGAGATGTCATAGCTAGCTAGTGTATGGAATGTGGAGTACAGTATTTATAAACTAGACGCTTTAACAAGCGTTCACTCGTGCGCTGGTGCAACTGAGCACTGGGATGCATTGTAGCATGAAAGACGCATACTTATTGGCCTCCACCTTCCATTCGGTGAGGGACTGAGCTGTGAAGAATGAAGAGTTCAGGAACGAACTGAACTGACCGAGACTGACACGTTCCCAGTCTCACCCCAGACAATGGAAGCTTAGAAACCTTTTATCAGTTATACAAAATGGAAGTTAAACTGTTTTCAGATTGTTTCAGATATGATTTTGAATCCGCGGAACAACCTGGTCTACCGCTAACGGCGTGTGCATTTGTATGTGAGATAAGCGTATTAGACATACTTCCTTTAAATCGTTTTGTTCTCACAATCACAAGACGACATAACCTTCCCCGAACAAGGTTTGTGAAGAAAGAGATCGACTGTCGATAAAACCTCATAGTTCAGCTTTTAGTGATCTCGTTCCCAATCTTAAACATTTCTCTATGTTTAGATCTGAGATAACGATTATAGTTATCAACTCAGTGTTTGGTTACTTGTTGGGTGACTCGGCACTCGACAACATAATACCGGCCAGCTCAGAATTTGTATAAACGGCTGGTTAAGAGGGTTAACAGTACTAGCAAAATCGAGAAAACATATTTAAATTTTGGGGAACTACTTTACGTGAGTTTTAATTTGAAGGCTGAACTTGCCCCTTGACCTCCGGTGCTTCCTGATTGGTTTGTGATTTGTAATCTCTCTTGTGGTCAGACTCTTTGTCTCCTTCTTCCAATTCGCGACGGTGGCCCAAAAAAAAAAAAAAAATATATATTCTTAGACTCGTGCCCGGCCTTAGGCCTGGGCACGAGTAATAAATAATAAATAATAACTTTATTGGATAGGGTAACACCGTTACCCAAAAGGATAATTTTCAGGTGGCCTTCATATACTATAAAATATCTTTATATACATATTATACAAACTATATTATTAAAATTGACTGGATATTATTTACAGCTGTATTTATTAGTAAGTGTAGAAAGGGCTCATGATGATAAATGTCTTCGCATGATTTGTAATACAAGTTTAGACAAAAGACCTAGTGAGTAGCAGGTATAGTATGATTCTCAAAGTAAGAACGACATTTTTAAATTTAGTTTGAAAGGCCAACTACAACTTGTAATTATCACAATTGAAGATGGCAGCAGATCTGTCGAAACATGTCTTTCAAACTAAAAAATGCCGTCCTCATACCTTGAGAAGTTTAAATTAACAAGTAATTCAGCATCTCCAACAACAAATATATATATTGTTTCTGTCAACTTTATTAGTAGGCGTTGCTATTTTTATCTAACTTTTGTCTTCAAATTATTTAACAAGTTTAAACAAATAAGTAATTCAGCATCTGCGAAAATAATAATAATAATAATAACACTGATGTCAAATATTTATATTCTTGGTGGGCACCGAAGTCAAACAAAATTATCCAACCACTTTATTGGAAAACTGTATAATAGATCTTGAACAGCAGACAAAAACGAACAAAGTGGCATATTTTGGATCCAATAACTTGCTTTGTTAACGAGCAGTTCAAAAATGAATATTTCGAAATTTTGGTTCGTTTGTATGCGGCGGCCATCTTGGTGTACAACTTCAGTGCAGTACACCAACCAACATGGCGGCCGATTCAACATTTCACTTCAAGTAACTTCAAATATCACTTTCAAGGAATGTTGATTATTAAAAAATGTTTTGGCTTAAACACACGAATTTGAAGTAACCACAATGATGCTCAATGAGTCTGAGACCGACAAACTAACTCTCTAACTCCAAAGCAAAACACCATATTGACGTGAAATTTTCCAAGAAAACTTAATTTGCATGCATCTAAAATATATTTAAAAATTAGCCATCCAGATGTAATATTTTGGATTTTGGCATTTCGATGACGTCACTCGCCCACCAAAAATTGTCTATGTCAACTTTAAAAGTAGTCGTTGACTTTTGCCTTCAAATTATTTAACAAGTTTAAGCAATTAAGTAATTCAGCATCTGCAACAACGTGTCAAATATTTATATTGTTTCTGTCAACTTTATTGAGTAGCCGTTGCTATTTTTGTCTGACTTTTGCCTTCAAATTATTTAACATGCCAACATATCGAAAGAAGATGGATCTTAACGCAGCTTGGAATTTGTCGTTTCTGAATGCAAACAAGAAAGGATTGATGCAGGAATTGAAGACAAGACACATGGGCGGCAGCCATCGGCGGACTGTACTGTTAGCTGCGGCGCTGGTTCTAAAGTAGAAGCTCCCAATGGTCATAACGATGATGGTAAGATTAGGGATGACAAAGAATACGACGTTGGAGAGAATCACCAGTCCAATTATTCTGGCAAGTTTGCTGTCGCGATGGCCTTGGACACCTGTATCTTTACGGGACTTCTTTACGTAGATATAGATATGGAGATACATTGCTATGATGATCAGATACCAAACTGTGGTGATAAGCAAAACAAACTGACTGACGTGAAGCGACGAGGATTTCTCGAAGTCTCGAATAAGCAAGCACATAAAGTTGTCCGTTATTTGTCCACGGTCAATGATTTGAATCAGAGCGCATAGTGTGCCAGCGATGACACAGAACAATACACTCAAGCAGGCGGCTGGCAACTTCTCCAAACGAACAAATGGCCTCATGGAGAAAACAATGGCTAAGTATCTCTCTAGAGTCACCAAGAAGCAGGTTGATACGTCCATGAACTGAGCAATCGTAAAGATCGACCTGAAGTAAGGACAGGTAACGCGCCGCCATTGTGGAAAAAGGAGTGCATTTCCTGCTAATCTATGACCACGAGCAATACCAGCAGCGTACACCCCCATAAAGACGTCACAAAGAGCCATTTGTGCTATCAAGAGAAATGCTGTACTTTCTCTTAGGGATTTCGATGATGCTGTTACTATGACAACAATAAAGTTTGTTGCTATAGCAACCGCGGCCAGGAAGTACTCTAGGTACCTTGTCGTGAGCAAAACCTCCCAGCACTTGTTTCGCCAGGCTTTCCTCAGTTTAGACAAACTGGTCAAACGAAATTCGCAGGTTTTATTTCCCAAACAAATTCCCTTGAATAGAATGAACCTTGAGAACATCTCCTCAAACAATGAAGTCCTGCTGACTGGCAAATACTTGCACCCAGCCTTAGGTTGCATTCTATTTCTAGTCACGTTAACGCGGACGAGCTGACATCTTTTGCATTTCTTGCTGATGGAGATGTAGTCGAGCGTTTTTATTGTTGTTTTCCTGAGCAGTCTTCTTGGAACAATAAACTTGGTGTTACCTTCCATATTTAAATACTCAAGTTTTGGAGCGTCAATCCAGAGATATGCAATCCACGACTTGAGTTGGTTGAATCGAATGCTCCTGAAAACAAATGTGGTTATAAGCAGATCATGGACGTCCTTGCAACTTAAACACGATACATCATTGACAATATATATATCACATCTAAGGGAAGAGAAGAAAGGAAGAAAAGAAGAAGAAAATTATGAGAGAAGAAATAAATAAATCGGTCTGAATAACGTACTACTAAATTAAACTATCAGTTGGAAGCATCTTTGCTCAGAAATTTGGAAAATTTCAAATGTGTATATAAGCATATCATGGACGTCCTTACAACTTATACACGAAGGCGCGCTATAAAAGGGGAGGTACCTAAGGTTGGTCACTTCGAACTGTCACTCATCTGTACTGAATCTCGTACTGTCAACACTGTGTCAAGAGCTCGTGTTGAAGAATGACGTGAAAATATATTTTTTTTTTTGCAATCCTAAAGAATACGTTTGCCATTTGCGAAATATACTGATAGCATAGGTTTGGAAACCTTACCGGTCTTTACCATAAACGTACAGAGATGTACAAATGCTCGACACTTCTACCTCATAATTACAAGACACCTTCGCGATGAAGACGAACGACGACGAACGTAAGTTGTGCAATGAAAACAATATTCTCGTCGCGTTATGTAGAAATGATCGAACATAGTTATGCTTGGAACTGCTTACTGCAGGTAAATATGATCTCGGCTCATGAATTTGTAGGCCTGGATAAGGAGTAGGGATGTTGATTGTTGTGATACATCAGTGGCGCGCGAAATTCAAAACATCCTTCGTGCTGCGAGTGTGAAAATCGTATAGATAACTATCGAATGCGAAAACAATGGACACGTTCGTCTATGATAACTGTTTTAGACGTAAAATTACAATTTCTTCGTTGACTTTGCTGTTGAAATGTGACTTTATTAAGAATATAATTTTATCATTTTACCTCGTTGTTCAGCCATGTGCAACCATTGTCCGCCATATTGAAACACATGATCATTATTATTCAAAAATTATGGGCGGGGCAATGCTCTTTTATATTTTAGCGCGCCTTCGTGTTTAACGTGGAGAAATATATACAAATGTAATATAATGTATGTCCTTCGTTAACTAAATAATACATATTTGAGCTTGGCAAAGGTGGGCCAGTTTGGTCATCCACATCTTTCAATTCTGATATTGATTTGATCACATAATTAATGAACAATCATTTAAGCACGAAGTTCCGGTATAAAAGGACGCTGTCCAGCAATACATTTACTTAACCAATCATTGTTAATTACTCCCAGTGGGTAGCTAGGATCCTAGCTATGATACTGAAACTTCGTGTTGAAACGTATTTCAAGATGCATGCACTACTTACAGCGATATAAGGGAGGTCAGTCCGGCAAAACTTCCTTGTTTCAGTTTGGTAAGTTTGTTGTAGTCCAAATTCCTTGAAATGATTCAAGATTTCGAGGTTTGAATGGAATAGCAAAGATAGAACCACCATACTACCAATAGTAGAGCACGTCTCGTATGACTGTGGAAAGTGCACGGCACGCCGGATCCGGTCGTGTCGTGACCGTGATGTTTTATGTCGGGTTTGAATGATTTGAATTTGAAGGAGATCAGAAAGGTCGTATGCAATCTCCTAATAACACTGAGTGTGAATGGTAATTGTACTAAAATGTATTATCGATATATAAGGGTTGCATAATGGTAACAGTACATCTGTCCTGCCGCCGCCATTATGGTATACATCGACCACGCTACAAGTGCCACCCACAGCCAACACTTGTGCTTCTTCTGTCACCACCTCTTCCATCACAACTACCAGAACCAGAACTTCATCAATCACCAATACACAACGACTAGCAGGGGCGGATTCAGGATTTTTTTAGGGGGGGATGCACCATCTTTTAGGAGAGGGTTCACCATCTTTTAGGAGGGGGTGCACCATCTTTTAGGAGGGGTGCACCATTTATGATCAGGACGTACCCAAACTCAAGCACCAATAACGCAGTAGATATCAGCTCATCCAAGGGGGTGCGCACCCCATGCACCCCTCCCCTAGATTCGCCCCACATCTTTCAATACTGATATTGACTTATATCACATAATTAATGAACAATCATTTAAACACGCAGTTCCGGTATAAAAGGACGCTGCCCAACAATACATTTATTTAATCCAATCATTGTTAATTACTCCTGGGCAGCTAGGATCCTAGCTGCTATGATACTGAAACTTCGCGTTGAAACGTATTTCAAGATGCATGCACTACTTACAGCGATATAAGGGAGGTCAGTCCGGCAAAACTTCCTTGTTTCAGTTTGGTAAGTTTGTTGTAGTCCAAATTCCTTGAAATGATTCAAGATTTCGAGGTTTGAATGGAATAGCAAAGATAGAACCACCATACTACCAATAGTAGAGCACGTCTCGTATGACTTTGAAAAGTGCACGGCACGGATCCGGTCGTGTCGTGACCGTGATGTTTTTTGTCGGGTTTGAATGATTTGAATTTGAAGGAGATCAGAAAGGTCGTATAAAATCTCCTAATAACACTGAGTGTGAATGGTAGTTGGACTAAAATGTATTATCGATTAATAAGGGTTGCAGAATGGTATGTTAACTTACTGCCGTAAGTGGGCCCCGTCGTGACCGTGTAACGTGGCTTTTCACTTTCATACGAAATCTGTTCTAACTAACAGTACATTTGTCCTGCCGTCGCCATTATTAACCTATTGGTATACATCGACATCATCACACCAACATCGACCACGCTACAAGTGCCACCCACAGCCAACACTTGTGCTTCTTCTGTCACCACCTCTTCCATCACAACTACCAGAACCACAACTTCATCAATCACCAATACACAACGACTAGCAGGAGCGGATCCAGGCTTTTTTTAGGAGGGGGTGCACCATCTTTTAGGAGGGGGTGCATCATCTTTTAGAAGGGGGTACACAAACTCAAGCACCAATAACGCAGTAGATATCAGCTCGTCCAGGGAGGAGCGCACCCCCTGCACCCCTCCCATAGTTCCGCCCCACATCTTTCAATACTGATATTGACTTATATCACATAATTAATGAACAATCACTTAAACACAAAGTTCCGGTATAAAAGGACGATGTCCAATAATACATTTATTTAACCAATCATTGTCAATTACTCCTGGGCAGCTAGGATCCTAGCTATGATACTGAAACTTCGTGTTTAAACGTATTTCAAAATGCATGCACTACTTACAGCGATATAAGGGAGGTCAGTCCGGCAAAACTTCCTTGTTTCAGTTTGGTAAGTTTGTTGTAGTCCAAATTCCTTGAAATGATTCAAGATTGCGAGGTTTGAATGGAATAGCAAAGATAGAACCACCATACTACCAATAGTAGAGCACGTCTCATATGACTGTGGAAAGTGCACGGCACGGATCCGGTCGTGTCGTGACCTTGATGTTTTTTGTCGGGTTTGAATGATTTGAATTTGAAGGACATCAGAAAGGTCGTATACAATCTCCTAACTGTGTGAATGGTAGTTGCACTAAAATGTATTATCGATATATAAGGGTTGCAGAATGGTATGTTAACTTACTGCCGTAAGTGGGCCCCGTCGTGACCGTGTAACGTGGCTTTTCACTTTCATACGAAATCTGTTCTAACTAACAGTACATTTGTCCTGCCGCCGCCATTATTAACCTATTGGTATACATCGACATCATCACACCAACATCGACCACGCTACAAGTGCCACCCACAGCCAACACTTGTGCTTCTTCTGTCGTCACCTCTTCCATCACAACTACTAGAACCACAACTTCATCAATCACCAATACACAACGTCTAGCAGGGGTGGATCCAGAATTTTTTTAGGAGGGGGTGCACCATCTTTTAGGAGGGGGTGCACCATCCTTTAGGAGGGGTTGCACCATTTATGATCGGGACGTACAGAAACTCAAGCACCAATAACGCAGTAGATATCAGCTCATCCAGATATGTCCCTGACTAGCACTATTAACTGCTATGGTTCTTCATTCGATACCACATGCAATCGACCGGCTAGCAATAGTAGCAGTACTCTTATGAACAGTAAAACTAGTAGAAGCACCACAGGCAGCATGCTCGAGAATCCAGCCGAAGAGCACTCGCTGGATTCTCGAGCATGCACAGGCAGCGCAATAATCATTTATTTTTATATTAGCAACTATGAATCATGAATTTCCATGTATTTATGGTTTGTTATATTGCCAGATACTGAGTTCAAACACCAGTGTAACTATACTGACGCATTTAGCAGTAGTATATAGCCATTTACGTATGAGTGGGAAACCTAGGGTACCGTGACACTCAAATTTATTCCTTTCTGAACCAATCAAAAAGCGTGCAGATGCATATCATCCAATCAAACTCTTTCAATACGACACGGCACGGTACCGTAACTTTCCCACTAATGCGAAAATGATTATATGCAGAATACTGAATGAGCGTGTGTTTCCTGTCACGTGACTTCAATCCAACAAAAATAGCATAATAATTCTTAGAAAGAGCAAGCTGAAATTAATAAATGTGGAAAGTTAAAAAGGATTTTTAAGCATGTACGACGAAAGTGACAGAGATCCAAAGTTTGCTCTTTCTGTAACTGAAGGAATTGTATGCTGGAGGGTAACGACTTGCCACAGATTTATCATAGTTCATCTTGTATTTTTACACGTTCGTATTTTGAACGAGCTTTTGCTCTTTGACGTTAACGTGGATAAATAAACGATTGATTGATTGATTGATTGATTGATTGATTGCCCTACAAGCCATGACAAAATCCAATTTTATTAAGTCATGTGCATGACTGCTCATTTACTAAGAACGCCCCAAAACTAACAGTATTTGTAGATTGTGAAGTCCTTGGAAGGCATCCACCTTGATATCCCGGATGAGGTTGCGATCAAGGTTTCTGAAATAAACGGAGTAAAGTAAGTATCACATGTGCAATAATAGACCTTTCCCGCCTTCTGCTTCAATACCCACGAACAAAAGCACCATATTGAGACTGGGGTATATAGACAATTCCATACATTTACTGTATTTTGTCTACTCAAATCGCGCCTGAATAATTAATTTATTCATTCATATTACCTTAGTTAAGTAGCAAATTATATATAGTATTTTTTATAGATTTATCATAGATCATTTTTACACGTTCGTATTTTGAACGAGCTTTTGCTCCTAGACGTTAACGTGGGTAAATAAACGATTGATTGATGATTGATGAAACCTGCCCATTGTTCGTGGTCATCGAAGTGAATACGGGAAAGATCTGTTGCCCACAATCATAGCAATGTATAAGCACTTTTAATTCCAAGTACCATAACCATGTCTAAGATATGCTAAAAAATGAACTATATAGAAGTTCTTGGCTGAGATGCGTGACACTTACTTTTTAGATAAAACAATGGTAACAAATTTCTTAAAAGTGTCAAATGTATTTTCAACAGACATTTCGGGCATAGTCCTTCATCAGTGTGAACATATTTTCAGTGTGATCACACTGATGAAGGGCTATGCCCGAAACGTCTAAGATATGCTGTTGTGGTTGCCCTGCCTACTTGTAATTTATCTTGTTTTTGTACATAGATAATTGCATAATCGTTGTCGGGTTGAAAATTATAAATTATAGAAGCTGAGACCGCAAAGATGGATGGGAAATCAGTTTATGACCCGCATTACATACAGATATATTCATTTTTCTCGTAGTTTTGAAGGTATATGAGCTATTTAACTAAGATCCTACAAGTCTGGATAAAAAGGTCGATGATTTGCGGTGTTATTTGAGAGTTTTATTTTCCCAGAATTCCTTTTGGTCATATCTTTCATGATTTTCAACCCGACAACGATTATGCAATTAGCTATATATATCATAGGCGAAGTCAAATAAAATAAATAAATACAATACAGTAAAAATATTTTATCCCACATATCATAGAAAATACAGTCAATCAGAGAAGAGAATTACGGTTGTATATTCCGTGGTATTCTACGCTTCCTTCCCAGGATGCAACACTTGTATTTTCTATGATGTGGGATAAATGAGTTGTGCAATGGTTTATCGTTGTATATCATGGAATACCCCACTTGTATTTTCTATAATGTGGGATAAATGAGTTGTGCAATGGTTTCTCGTTGTATATCATGGAATACCCCACTTGTATTTTCTATAATGTGGGATAAATGAGTTGTGCAATGGTTTCTCGTTCTATACCATGGAATACCCCACTTGTATTTTCTATAATGTGGGATAAATGAGTTGTGCAATGGTTTATCGTTGTTGTATCATGGAATACCCCACTTGTATTTTCTATAATGTGGGATAAAAATGAGTTGTGCAATGGTTTATCGTTGTATACCATGGAATACCCCACTTGTATTTTCTATAATGTGGGATAAATGAGTTGTGCAATGGTTTCTCGTTCTATACCATGGAATACCCCACTTGTATTTTCTATAATGTGGGATAAATGAGTTGTGCAATGGTTTATCGTTGTATATCATGGAATACCCCACTTGTATTTTCTATAATGTGGGATAAATGAGTTGTGCAATGGTTTATCGTTGTATATCATGGAATACCCCACTTGTATTTTCTATATAATGTGGGATAAATGAGTTGTGCAATGGTTTATCGTTGTATATCATGGAATACCCCACTTGTATTTTCTATAATGTGGGATAAATGAGTTGTGCAATGGTTTATCGTTGTATATCATGGAATACCCCACTTGTATTTTCTATATGATGTGGGATAAATGAGTTGTGCAATGGTTTATCGTTGTATATCATGGAATACCCCACTTGTATTTTCTATGATGTGGGATAAATGAGTTGTGCAATGGTTTATCGTTGTATATCATGGAATACCCCACTTGTATTTTCTATAATGTGGGATAAATGAGTTGTGCAATGGTTTATCGTTGTATATCATGGAATACCCCACTTGTATTTTCTATAATGTGGGGATAAATGAGTTGTGCAATGGTTTATCGTTGTATACCATGGAATACCCCACTTGTATTTTCTATGATGTGGGATAAATGAGTTGTGCAATGGTTTATCGTTGTATATCATGGAATACCCCACTTGTATTTTCTATGATGTGGGATAAATGAGTTGTGCAATGGTTTATCGTTGTATATCATGGAATACCCCACTTGTATTTTCTATGATGTGGGATAAATGAGTTGTGCAATGGTTTATTTGTATATCATGGAATACCCCACTTGTATTTTCTATAATGTGGGATAAATGAGTTGTGCAATGGTTTATCGTTGTATATCATGGAATACCCCACTTGTATTTTCTATAATGTGGGATAAATGAGTTGTGCAATGGTTTCTCGTTCTATACCGTGGAATACCCCACTTGTATTTTCTATGATGTGGGATAAATGAGTTGTGCAATGGTTTCTCGTTCTATACCGTGGAATACCCCACTTGTATTTTCTATGATGTGGGATAAATGAGTTGTGCAATGGTTTCTCGTTCTATACCGTGGAATACCCCACTTGTAATTTCTATGATGTGGGATAAATGAGTTGTGCAATGGTTTATCGTTGTATATCATGGATACCCCTTGTATTTTCTATAATGTGGGATAAATGAGTTGTGCAATGGTTTCTTGTTGTATACCATGGAATACCCCACTTGTATTTTCTATGATGTGGGATAAATGAGTTGTGCAATGGTTTCTCGTTCTATACCGTGGAATACCCCACTTGTATTTTCTATGATGTGGGATAAATGAGTTGTGCAATGGTTTCTCGTTCTATACCATGGAATACCCCACTTGTATTTTCTATAATGTGGGATAAATGAGTTGTGCAATGGTTTCTCGTTCTATACCGTGGAATACCCCACTTGTATTTTCTATGATGTGGGATAAATGAGTTGTGCAATGGTTTATCGTTGTATATCATGGAATACCCCACTTGTATTTTCTATAATGTGGGATAAATGAGTTGTGCAATGGTTTCTTGTTGTATACCATGGAATACCCCACTTGTATTTTCTATGATGTGGGATAAATGAGTTGTGCAATGGTTTCTCGTTGTATACCATGGAATACCCCACTTGTATTTTCTATGATGTGGGATAAATGAGTTGTGCAATGGTTTCTCGTTGTATACCATGGATACCCCCGGAATACCCCACTTATTTTCATGATGTGGGATAAATGAGTTATGCAATGGTTTTCTCATTGTATACCATGGAATACCCCACTTGTATTTTCTATGATGTGGGATAAATGAGTTGTGCAATGGTTTCTTGTTGTATACCATGGAATACCACACTTGTATTTTCTATGATGTAGGATAAATGAGTTGTGCAATGGTTTCTTGTTGTATACCATAATAATAAAATAATAATAATAATAATAAACTTTATTATTTATTATTTATGGAATACCCCACTTGTTTTGTCTATGATGTGGGATAAATGAGTTGTGCAATGGTTTCTTGTTGTATACCATAATAATAAAATAATAATAATAATAATAAACTTTATTATTTATTATTTATGGAATACCCCACTTGTTTTGTCTATGATGTGGGATAAATGAGTTGTGCAATGGTTTCTTGTTGTATACCATGGAATACCCCACTTGTATTTTCTATGCAGATGTGGGATAAATGAGTTGTGCAATGGGTTCTCGTTGCATACCATGGAATACCCCACTTGTATGTTCTATAATGTGGGATAAATGAGTTATACAATGGTTACTCGTTGTATACCATGGAATACCCCACTTGTATTTACCGTTGCCAGTGTGAACGACTAAATCGCTCACGTCACGCAGAGCGATCTACTTTAGTCTAGTTGCCAGAATTCGCGCCAAAATCCAAGTTGGTTGATGATATAAAGTGTATCAATCAACCGCCTTGCCGCCATGTTTGTTGTTATGGATACTCTCATAAAACAGTCCGCTGACTTGAGCTAGTTCGCTTCAGAATGTCGTTCGCTTCAGAATGTCGCTTCAGAATCGATCGATTGCGAGCGAATCACATTTGAATCGATTTAAAATTAGTACGGGTTCGTTCACACTTGAATCGCTTCAGGTCGATCTAGATCGATCGCAAGCGGTTTCCGTGTTCACACTACGACATTCTGAAGCGAACTAGTTAAAATAGTTCTGTTTTATGAGTGTATGGATATCATCAATAATTGTTTCAATATGTCTTATTTTGGTGTTTTAAAAAGGCGAAGGCAAATTAGGCGACGCCATTTGCATGCATACGTCACCGCGCGGCCACGTCTACCAACATGGATATATTTTGGCGGGAATTCTGGCCTTTCATCGAACTAAACTAGACTAAAGTATATCGTTCGCGAGCGGTTTAGTCGTTCACATTGGCAACTGTGTCGGTTTACTTTAGTTCGATCTAAAATAGAACAGCTCTTTTCGGGTCCAGTTTGAACCGCTCGCGAGCGATCTAAAATGTAGTGTGAATATGCTTGAATCGATCGCGAATGCTCGCGACCGATCTAGTTTAAGGCCAAAGGCTCGCCTAATGGCTCGTGTGTATACTTAGAACGTGACGAGTGGGATATTAATAATACTATTATTATTATATTGCATGGTAATTAACGCTATTGTTTCTCTGACGTCGTCGTCGTCAATTTCGTCAGTTCCGTCAGTTCCGGTATAAAAGGACGCCGCTGCCCAGGTGTACAACAATATATTTTGTTTAATCAACCATTAGTCGCGTATTCATGTACATATTCATGTAGCGGTACAAATATTAATAAGCAAAGTTATTGCATTACACCTGTATACTGGAACTTCATGTTTAAGCTCCCTATTGGCGACATCTACACAAAGACCACCTCCAGCTCCGAACACAACGGAACAAAATAATTATCATTTTATCCCGAGGTTGGTAAGATGTTCAGCTGTATTTATTTAATATGATAAACCATTGAGACCGTAAGTTCCTATAATACATATTAAAACGTTTTACTAAAAATTATAAACGACGTTTCGATGTTTCGTATTTTATAAACTTAATTGTATGCAAACTACTGGTACTAAATAAAAGTCTATGTCTACAATAATTTTTTAACATAAAGTTTTACAATGTATTTTACCAACTTTTGTTTTATCATTAAATCCATATCGAAGTCTCTTCTCATCAATTCGCATCCTATTTTCTCAAAAGTAAAGGAATAATAATAATACTGATAAAGAAACTAGTATGACTGATCAGTATATACAGAACAAATGTTCGGGAAAAAATCACTAAGACGCCTCGAGCGGGATTCGAACCCACGAACCCCGATTTCATGACAGGTGCTCTACCCACTGAGCTACCGAGGCAACTACAGTGGCGTGGAGTTCAATAATAATAATAATAATAATAATAATAATAATAATAATAATAATAATAATAATAATAATAATAATAATAATAATAATAATAATAATAATAATAATGATAATGATAATAATTTAATTCTTATGAAGCGCGTTCCATATAGATCTCAATGCTCTTTACAGGTAAGTAATAATAATAATGATAAATATATACACTCGATTGCAGAAACGTTGTCCAGCTAAAAAGAGATTAACACTACAATAAATGTCACGTGTCTCATAATATATTCGTTTTGCGCACGTGAAATTTTAGCTTCAAAAACATAAATCACCTCTCTCTGTGAAAACGGGCATTGTTAAGATTCTGTTCTCACACTGAGATGATGTTTGCTTTTGAAATTTTAAATACCACGCCTGCAAAACAAATATATTATGAGACACATGACATTTATGGTAGTGTTAATCTCTTTTTAGCTGAACAACGTTAATGACATTGACTGTATATGTACATATATAATAAGGAAGTCATTACTTTACCCACCATACATAGTCTTCCCTAATGAATTTAACTGACTGCTATTAAGATTTATCATGTACTTCTGGATTTATCTTGTTTTAAAATGTTTCATTTTTATCTAATTAGTCATATTTGCTAATTTGCTGTAAATATTATTATTTTAATTTTTACGTTTAACTATTTACTAGCTAGTTTGTAAGAGCTTCGAGACTTTGTAGGAGGCTCCTAATCTATTTATTTAATTTATTCACTTACAGTGTTTTCAGAGACGACAGGTGTTCAAATGTGCCATTCATAATCCTTGAGATTCGATTCCTTGAAAATGATCTAAAAACAAGCAAATACTACTAAAAATAGCTTTCTCCAAAACGATGTCGTTCATGAAACATAAACTGAAATATTTCCCGATTCTGAAACCCATGTCTATTATTTTTTTGAAACCCATGTCTATGGTATGTCACTGAACACAAGAACAAAAAGGCCTGACAAAATCCAAAACGGAAGCAGTAATTTTATCAGGTTTTGAACTAGCTAACTTTAAGATCCATAAACATATATTGCATACTTACAAACTGCATACTTACAGTTCACAAATGGCAAGACTCGGTGAACTCAAGTTGGTGATTTGCCGCTTACTTTCATGAAATTTACAGGTTATGGAATAGCATTGAAGATCTTTCGAGTCTGCTGTGAAACCCTTCTTAGTACATGTACAAAGATGTGGACATGACGATGGTGATGTTGGCGGTGGCATGATGTTACTTGCATGGAAGGTTGTAGAAGTTGGTTGACGAGCAAGAGTATGCATCGTAGTCGACTGAACAGAGCGGGGCGGGAGGGAAGTCGTTGATGTTTTGAATTGTGTGAAGTGCATCACCGAAGGAGTGCCAGGTGAAATACTTGTCGCATTTGTGTTGTTGCTTGGCAAAAGAAAGCCAAAAGCTTGCCAATTATCATCGAAATGGAACAAGAAAAAAGGCGTCAGAAAGATCTTCAAAACAGTTCTGCTGAACATCGTTTGTGAAGACATAAAACGAACGCCTAAAGACAAACTGTAGACGTCCTTGACTACGTGCGTACTGCCAATGCAATTTATGTCCTGAACTTATAGCTTTCGTAAACACAGAAGCTTTCGGCATTTCTAGTGATTGCTGGGCGACGCAGCTGCTATTATGCGTTGCCAGCGTGGTTGACCTGATGGTGTAAGTAGGAAACGTTCAATGGCCATTATTATGTTGATGACTTAAATAAAACATAATCAATTTTCTGTGAAATGATTGCTTGGAATTATTATCTCGAAAAACACGTCGTCACTATGTTTGCAGAGCTCAAAATGAAGTAAACCGTTTTATTAGTACTTTTGTCCGACCATAACACGACAACCTAAACAGAAAAAAACGCCCACATTTATTTAATTAGACTACGAGTTCGAGTTTTCTATGAGTCAATAGTCAACGAGGCGCGTAGCGCCGAATTGTCTATTTGACTCATTGGAAAACAAGTATAGCGTAATTGTTTTAGTAGAAACCAACTAGCATGCTACCTTCGATTTCATACCAATATTTATTGATTTTTATTTTATAAAGTATTTTAATATGCTGGCTTTTTTGCTACTCGATCATATTTTAAATTTGACATGGTTTTCTTTGTTCTTCCTAAGGCTTTATCTCTCATATTACCCTAGTCATTACCAATTCAAGGGATGTATACATATAAAGCCCTCGTTCTATACTACCCTCGGTCATCTTACTTCATCAGTCTAACTTCATCTAACTTCTAATATCGGGAATCAAACCCAAGACCTTTGGGTCAGGCTAAACCACACTTTACACTGTATACTACTATATTTTTATAACTATTTTAATATAAATTTTAGATCTTAGATTTGATACTATTAGTATTGACATCATGCAATTATATATATATTAGGTGAAATATTTTCAATTATTTTTTTATTTCAATGTTTCTAGATAGGTGTCCCCAATTAGCATACTGTTAATGTAAGCTAGCTAATTAAGACACGGTAATTAAGTTTATTATTATTATTATTATTATTATTACTGAGCTACATTTAACTGATAAAAATTGGTGGACAAAAACTGAATGTTTCATCTGTTAAAGTATACAAAATTGAAAAGCACTTTAGCATTTCCTCTTCAGAATTCAGGAACAATAATCTGATTCAGAATGGCGTCCTTCTCATTAGGACCGTATTTTGTTTGAAAACCTTTGTCAAATTTAAATTTAAATAGTTATATCTACGGCCAGAGGGAAGTATAGGGCTTTTGAAGTATTTGCAATAATCTCAGTCAATTTCAGTGAAGTTGGAAATAAAGGCTTAACAAAATTAAGTGAAGCCCGAGAGTTTGCAAACCTAGTGACGTCATACTAACCAGGTTTCCCGAAATATATCTAAAAACAGCTATTTTGTAAAATTCTCTTTATGATATTATTATTTCTATTTATCAATGTATACGTTATAAAATGTAATACAAATTCATGTCACACGCATTCAAGTCGGTGATGTCAGTCTATTTCTGTTTCCACGCAATGCAGCTGCGACAGAACTCTTGTTTATGTAAATCAGGAGTTACAATATTTGCTGCGTGAGTTTCAGCTGTGCATCCAAAACAACATGCAAAATTAGCAATCAAACTAGCAAGATCTCTGTAGCGATGGCATAGAACATAGTATATAATCAGTGTACAATATATTATAGTCCATCGCTAAACCGTTCTTTCAGATAGAGGTTTCGTGCCGTGTGTGTGTGTGTGTCTAATAGTGTAGTCCCGATATGAGCTCGTGCAGCTGGTGGTGGTTATTTGAAAAAGAAATGTTGTTATTCGATATAACACTGGATTATAAGATTACTGAATAACTTTCAAGTTATGAACCCAGTTTAACTAACACGGTTTGGTGTGAATGGGGCATTAGTCTTCCTTGACTCACAAAGGTGCGACACCAGAGAATTATGGGAGATACTGTTTACCAAGTCTTTCTTACCAAATTCCCTAACATTTCGACAAACAATTTGTTCATCTCATTTTGAATGTCACTTGAATTTGCTTCACTGAAATGTTCTTGTTTGGTACAATATGTCCATGAAGAATATGGATGCAAATAGAAACCCCCATGATCCTTCAGTGTCGCATCTTTCACCCTTTTCGGGGGACTAACATAATTATTTGAAACGGGTATAAGTCTTTTCGCGTCCACATTCAAAAGTCCGTTCGCCCCATCTTTCGCTTCTAAATGACAGGTCCGTTCGCTTCTAAATGAAACTGATGAAATATCAAGAGAAATTTCAAGAAACATCGTGAATGGACGTGAGGACGTATTTACGTGTTATTAACCACAGAGTCTGTGATTCTTAAGACTGGGTAAGACTCGATTTACTACATATATTTGAGTTTACTCCATGGAAGCGAAAGCACAGGGCGAAAGCACTCTTGTGTGACTTCAGTACTTCAGTAACAAACAATCAAACCCCGCGATAACTAGTCCCTAGTTGGTGGATTCCCTTATTTTGGGCACAAGAACATGTGTTGTGCTTAATAAAGCTTATTTTGAAGATAAGAAAGAAAATAAAAGTATATTTCCCAAGCGTTACAGCGTTACTTTTTGGAAGCGAAAGCACTGTTAGTATAGTGTTGTGTGACTTGAATGATCAGTAGCGTCACCAATGTTTACAATTCCCTGCGATGCGAAAATTGCTCACTTTCTGGATCAATCGCTAAAGGTTTTGAATCAGGGTAGCTATTTTATATATTGGATACTGCAGTATTTCGTATTTTTGTGGTTTCAGTGGTTATAAATTTTCCTCAATGGTTTTGGAAACTGTTTGCCTAGTTTCTATTAAACAGACGCCATCTTTGTTTACAAGAAATTTCCCAATTGGTCTTCCTGTGGAGCTTGTCTATATAAGGATGGCCGATTGTTTAATAATCCAATCAGAATTCGAGTAGTAAATCCATTCTTGTTTTGAATTTTATAATTAACGGAAACTCGAAGCGAATAACCGTTAACTTGCTTTCTATTTCTTTTTTCATATTATCACATATTATCAAAGCTCTTCTGTACACATATTTCTTGTTCTTTTCCTATGTATTCTCTTATGTCTTGACCTTGAAGTGTATTCCATCATCCCATTTTACTCCTATTCTACCATTTCTTTCTTTCTTCTTGTTCCATATGATGCACTTGGTCAATGATTTGTCAACCTAACAAGATAGGTGCTGGTGCAGTCAAACACAGGACAATTTCAACGGGTGCGACCCATTTCTCACTCAAGGATGCACTCCCTACGGTGACTTGAACCAAATGACCTTGTAGTGGATTATAGCGACATATATAAGGCCCGAGATGGCCCTTAACTTAGATGTGACCCGATGTGGTCCGATGTGGCCCTCCCATCTACAGCGTTATGAAGCAGGCCATCAGAAAGGCGTGTATGGAGCTCATAAAGTGCACCTGAACAAGTTCATCAAGAATTCAAAACGAACAAAGGTCGACTAAAGAAAAAAAAAGAACCATATTTTATTTTATTTAGAAACAAGTAGAATTGTTGCAGATTGTAGAATATGCTCATTAATTGTATCAGTCATCATTTAATATTAATAAACTCTTTTTCGTGGGATATATTTGTCAGTTTGTTGGCATATTTGTTAGTTTGTTTCTCGGTATCTACATGTAATAATAATGTAAATTATTTAGCTTGTTCACTTTTTTTCTCGTTTGTCTGTTGGATTTGTTTTGTTTTGGATGGATTTTTTTGTTTCTTTGCTCGTTTGCTTCTTCAGTTTGCTTGTTCGTTCATCGTTCCAAGTAACTCATATGACTTTCCGTGTCATTTGTAAAAATATCCCAAAAAGAAATATCTCTCCAATTACGCCTTGTCGGGCACTTGAAACATTATTAACTCGACCTTTTTGGCGAAAGACAAAAAGAAAGTCCCGCTTTAACAGATGTTTAGATGGCATTGTTGGCTTTCAATAAGCTCGTTAGTGCAGACCTTTTTCTGTCTCCTTTCAGTTTAGAAATCTTGGAATTTCCAATCGGAAATCTCGACATTACTTTCACAGTACAAGAATAAGCAATGTTCATGAATATACACTTGACAAATTTGTCCTTGATCAACTTTACTGACTCTCTTTGTAGGTCAGAAAAACTTTTGAAATGAAAAACATAATCTAGAACACATGATACTCCAGGAAATTCTGACATAAAAATGCATTTTAGGAAATCTATAGCTACGAGTAAAAAAACATCGAGTCGTTGAAACCACTACAATACCTGTAAATAGAGAGTGAACTAGAACTTGGTTGTCAGATCGACAGGTGATGTGACATCATTCAATTTGTTCTAAGACGTAAAAGTTAGCCCTGATGTCGACTGCAGGAAGGAAATCTCTTCTGCAAAATGGTTTTCTCAATTAATTTCGACATCTTCGCCGTTTAGAAACAAGGAAAATTACTTTGAACGTTTTCCGTGATTCCCTGCGATGCTAGCACTATCGTAACAATCTCTCTTGTTCTTCAGTTTAACAATACCGTTTTCCAGGGCCGTACACAGCACAGGGGCAGGGGATCAGTCCGGGGGTCCGGTTGCACGAAAGGTGAATAGCGCTATCCACCGGATGTGAACGAATAGCTGATATTGAAGTTACATTCCAATGCCGAACTCTGAACAACGGTTTGAAGTCGAGGCTATCAGGCCAGAAGTACAAGAAATGTACAGAAACCTCTCCGATAGCCTCGACTTGAAACCTTTGTTCAAGTCATTGGAGTGTAACTTCAATATCAGCTATCAATATCAAAACACAGGTTACCGAGGGGGGGGGGGGGGGGGGCTATAATGCTCCAGTTTCGAGTTGTTTGAACACCGCTGTACTCCTTCACAAAAGACGCATCCTCAATTCAGTGTAAATTATGCATAAATACCGACGCTAACGCGAACAAATGTTGACATTCAGCAATAGAAACCATTTTTAATTCCACGGGTTATTCTCTGGATTGAGGCTAAGCCTGAGCAAACGCGTATTTTGTCATGGAGTACAGCGGTGCGTTAACAACTCTAAGCTGGAGTACTCAACGAACGTCATGCCTTTATAATATGCTTTTTGCTGCTTTTTTAGAGGTTTTGCGTATTAGTTATCTGATAGAGCGAGAATGAGTTGAACTCATATCGGCCGCCAAGAATCACTCAAATGACAACAAGAGACTTGAAGACACTGGGAAGCCGAATTTATTATCTCATAGTTTTTCATCGTATGCACTATAATCATCACGGGTTTCTGTCGCTTGAAAATCACACACTCCCATAGTGACATTTCATTGACAATTTCATTGGAGTATCGTGATTCCCAAGCGGCAGAAACCCGTGAAGAAGTTCAAAACACATCCAGCGGTGTTTAAACACGATGGGGTTTTCAAAGGGAGAGGACATAACATGGATCCCATGGACCACCGTCATGGACTCCCCCCCCCCCCCCCCCATGTCATGGACTTCCCCCCCCCCCCCATGTCATGGACTCCCCCCCCCCCCCATGTCATGGACTTCCCCCCCCCCCCCCCCCCCCCCCCATGTCAACCATGTAAATGCAACACCATTTTCTTTTGTCTTACCCCCAACTCCAAGGTGCAAAGCATTATGTGCTATGAGAAAGTAGAGAATCAAAAAATAAATGCAATGATAAGGGTTTAGTAAAAATTATAGGCTTTAAAATCGATCGATTGTTTACGCTTCATAAACTCGCCGTATTAAAAATAAAACTTCTCGACATCGTGTAAAAATAATCAGTACAGCTAGCAAAATGGCGGCACAACTGGAAGTGAAGAACTTAGCTTGGCCTTTTTATAATTTGGTTGCCTTTATCGTTGTGCAAACATTTCTGGAGCTACTCTGAAGAGAACCAAAAGGGTGGAAACGTGCTGCGGAGGTTATTTCCCGTTATTTCAAAGCTGATTATTTCGAGATTATATTGAGAAGTTTGTTTTTAATACGGTGAGTTAATGAAGCGTAAACAATCGATCGATTTTAATGCCTATAATTATTACTAAACCCTTATCGTTGCATTTATTTGTTGATACTGTTATTTTCTGAGGGATTTTGCTGTGGATTTGAGAGGGGGGTCCATGACGGTGGTCCATGGACCTGGTCCATGATGGGGGTCCATGTTATGTCCTCTCCCGTTTCCAAAGCAGTTTCGAATACGGAAGACTTGAAGTGGCTGGGTTTGCTACCAAAGTTCTCCAAACTATGTAAAGAACACGCTGAATCTTGATGAAGTGTTTTCGAATATATTGCTCTATGTCATATATGTTTTTATTTATGCATGTTTAATATTTTAGATTTTCATTTACTGATACACAACATAAACCTCTTGTACTTTCTCATTGATAAAGTTTGTTGTATGCGTCCGATTTGCGTGAATTTTGCACTAAAGTTGCGAGTTATATGAAGCTTTTAGATGATAGTTTCAAATTTAGTTTTATTTTAAAATTTGTACGGAAGCGCACCATTTTCTCAAAAATGGAGTGTTTCAATATCGATTGTAACTCAACAAATGTTGTCTTTATTACAAGAAAATTGTGCTTTTTATGAAATTGATGAATACCTGATTATCAGGATGAAAAATATCCGAAATCGGTTAACGTTTTGCTGCTCAAAACATCGAGTTAACATGAGACCCATCGTCCAAAGAATTACCCGCGAGCCACCTAACAATCCCTTTGAAATCCAACCAGCTGCACTTTCAATATGTATAAAACACGATGTTCATGATATTATTATATTGAAGCGCTATGTACCATAGAAATTGAATAAATTATTATTATCAATTTTTTAGCATTAAAATATTCAGCCTTTCATGCATAAACCACCCGCTCGTTTCGGGGAATCCCCCACCATCATGAACAATACAATGAATTAATGTCAGGGAGTTTCCCTTGTTAGTTAGCATAAACGTGACGTTGTTGTTCAGTACGGTATTTTAGTAAGGGATTTTCCCTTTCGAACTACCAATCATTTGTACGCACGTGTAAACTGTACAACTATATTTAACGCACACAAGCCGTGTGACCTTATGCACTGATCAATACATTGGATTTGTTTTGTGTTTGCAAGATGTCGTTCACAGCAATGGTAAGCAGTGTTCTTCTTGTAATGACAATTGCTTGTCTTAGTGAGAGCACGTCTGCTGAAAAAGCCATTCGTCTGTTATCAATCGATAAAGACACTAACGAGTTTGTACTCAACGAAGAAGCGCTGTCCAGGATGAAGCGATTGTCGTCTCCAGTGAGAGTGATCGCGGCTATTGGTGATGCAAGAGTTGGAAAATCTACTGCTCTCAACTACATTCATCATACTTTGGCGGAAAAATCCCAAAGTCAAAACGTAGAAGACGTTTTTGAAACAGGAGATTTCGTGGAAGCAGTGACTCGCGGAGTGTGGCTGTCGATACACGAGTATTCCGGCACTTCAGTAGTGTTATTGGACGTGGAAGGAACAGACCTTGGAGATGACGAGATCACAGCTAAAACAAGTATTTTTACTGCCCTAATGTCATCATCGTTGATGATATTCATGAAAGAAGCGCCTTCTAATCATATTTTGGAGTTTCTCTACAAGATATGTCGTCTAAGTCAGCTCGTGTTGTCAGACTCAGAAGACGCCAAGCTGGAGCATTTCCCTCGTTTGATCGCTGTACTTAGGGGTGCTTTAAAGAAACCTAAGAGATACAGAACATTGGAAGAGTACATAAAGGATTCCCTGATAGCATCAAACTCGGGTGAGAATAACATTGGTGTTGGTAAATGTTTTCCAAAAGAAAATATTAACGTATTTGAATTGCCATACATTTCAAATAATGACATTCTAAAGGACATCCAAAAACTTTCCAATACCGGCTATCTTGATAGCATTGTTATTCTCAAAACAAAGCTGCTACAGACACTTGCGAAGAAGACATTGAACGGCGCAAGCATGAAGGGAGAAGCACTCGTATCTCTGGCGAATATGGTAGTACAGACGATGAATACCAAAGACTGGAAGTCCATGCTTCCCAATTTTTACGATCTGTTTGAGAATGATAACTGCAAGAAAAGTTTTGACAAGTATATCAAGCCACTTCTAGATGAAAGACTGACCGCTGCTAAATTAGAAAATCAAATTCAAAGGAGTATCACTTTGTTTGAAAAATACTGCATAATAGAAAAGGAAAGGGGAGCTGCCAAACAAAGAGTTCACGATGCCTTAGAAGCCGCAAGAGAAAGAGATAGCCAATCCATGATTTGGGAGTACATTAAATACTCGGCCGCCTTTGTGGGTGGTTTAGCGGTAAACAACGCTTGGTGGGCTTTGAGTGATGTCCGGCTCAAACGAGACATAACGTTGGTCAGCGGTTCGGAGTATGAATCGATCGGTCTTCATGGAGTCCAGTGGATTTGGAACAATCAAGCAAAGAGACTGGGTCTGATCGGTAGAGGAGAAGGCGTGGTTGCTCAGGAGGTAGAGCAGCTCTACCCATGGGCTGTCATCCAAGGGTATGATGGGTATAAACGAGTTAATTACAATGCACTAAAAGCAATGCTAAAAATCAAATCCCTTTGGAAGTGAGATAGTTTAAAATGCATGTACAATTTCTTTGTTTACGAGCACTATTTATTGTCATTTATAAAGCCATAGGCTTATTTGTTATATACCAAATGTCAAAGTCCATTTTTCTCGGACTCTCATTGGACGAGAGGTATCACGTGAACCGGTAATAAAAAAACCGGAAGCTACCTAACCGGAAATGCAACCTATTTTCTATTGTCTATTTTTGCAACATATTTTTTTTGGTCTTTGACACTTGGTATATAACAAAACACTTATTTACTGGGACCTCGGGAAAGCAGTATGTTTTGTGGTCCCTCGACCGCTGATGTATTTGATGTTTATAATAATAATCTTAACTAGTCGTTGCTATATATGCAAGTGAAATGCTGTGAGTAGAAGCTTAAGGTAATTCCTCAGTATATCTTCCCCAATTGAAAAATCGCTGAAATTTTGCAGGTGAATTATTTTTGAGTTTTTATTGTCAGAAAAGTAAAAAACAATGGGGGTCACCGGGCTTGTTTCAGTAATATTCGTCAGAATAGACCATGCGGTATAAGCAAAATCGACTCAAAACAATCGAATATCGTGTCACGGTGTTAAAATGGCTCAAACAAATTGTGGAAGTGCTTTTCTGCAACCGATTTACCATTTTTTCAATCACACCAGTTCAACAAAGGTGATGTACCAAAAATTGCATAACAATTTTGTCAATTGAGTCATTTACAAGCCGGGTTTTGACAAAGGAATGACCGAATTTCCTTCCATTTTCGTATGCAAATCGAGAAAATGACATGGAAAACGCGAAAACAAATTGATTTCCCCAATTGAATTTTTTTTAATTTTTTCACAAAAGATGTGAAATCGGTAGTGTAAATAAAATATACAATAAAAATTGATGGTCACCGTGCTTCGTTCGGAGAAAAATCGGTTTGAAGACTTTCCCTGAATGATCCTTAACAAATTTGTTTAACTAAAACCCAGCGCGCGCTCGATGGCGTAAGTTAGCGCGCGCTCTTCAACTAAAATTTTATTCAAAGACATAACATAATCCTCCACTTTCTTGCCATTTTTTTCACCATTCTTGTTCTTTTTTAATCCACAATCCATAGTTTCGGTTGTTATGCAGTGTTTTTCAACACCAAATTATTATTTCACGTAATAGATCATGCAATACGTCACGCTATATGATATATGCGCAGTAGAATTGCGCAGTGCAAAACTAAGGAATTACCTTAAGGGAGTAAATTCTAGTCTTTGTTACTGTAGAAGTAGAAATATTCTTTATTTGCAAGGAGTTTATTTGTGGATAAGTAATTACATTATTTGAATGCTTCCTCTGTTTTGGAATATTACTATTGACTTGATATGTGTGTACATTATTATCAATCAGTCAATGTGGTACCCAATACAATGTACTACTGTCACTACTATTCACAAGTTTAAATATTTATATTTCTGCATATACAGTTCAAAATGAAATAAGGCTGTATCGTAAGTTGTTTTCAAACTGTAACTGTAGTGATTGTCGAAGTGAATTGTTCCAAGTGTGCTAGGTGAAATAATGGAAAGTGTCATTTATACATACTCAGTTGAATGTAAACTATATTTTATGATGTCCAATATTGTTGACATTGGATAAATTACACTGGTGTGATGTACAAGTACAATATAATTATGTATTCTTTGATACAGAGTTGAACGTTGCAGTACCTTGATTGGTTGAGTATTTTAGCAATTATGATTTTCACGTACTGATGTTGAATAAATGTGCACTGAAGCTCTTTCAGTTCATGTCAGTTGATTGCTTGAGTGTTTTAGATTATAAGATAGACGAGCTCAGACAGTTCAGCGACAAAGTCTCTGTATCTGGGATACTGTGTCTGTCAAAAGCATAGAGTATTCAGCTGACATTCTGTCTCCTTCGGTGTTCGACTCGTCCATTGTCATTGACATGCATCATTGACGAACTTGACATGACTGAGTACAAAGCAGAGCTGAAAAAACTCATAAAAGAACATTGTCTTCGAGGGTTTTCCAATACACACGACCTGATACGGGCCGTAAAAGTCGGTTTACGGCCCGTATCAGGTCGTGAAGTTATTAATATGCACAATATATGCATTCATTACATTCACCGCATATAAATGTTAACGCAGACTGTAAATATGTATATGCATGGCATTACATTACATTCACCGCATATATTAGTATAACTAAGAGGACTTAGTAAAAACTTGAGTCTTGAGTACGGCCCGTAATGGGTCGTGAGCATTACGAGGCAGGCTGAAAATATGTATATAATGCTAGATTTAGCACAGGGTACCAAACTCACGGGATTTATTATTGTCAGCCTTGCCTTCAACAGAGGGTCTGAAATGTTCACGGGCCGATACGGGCCGTACGACCCGTAAAAACCTTTTACGGGCCGTGCATGCATCTCATTTGCAGGTCATGACAGGTCGTGAATTGGGTACCCTGTGTCAAAACACGAATATATAATTGCCAGCCTTGCCTTCATGAGGGGGCCTGAAATGTTCACGGGCCGATACGGGCGGTACCGCCCGTAAAAACTTTTTACGGGCCGTGCATCTCATTTGCAGGTCGTGACAGGTCGTGAATTGGGTACCCTGTGTCAAAACACGAACACATTTTCCTCCAGGAAATTCTGACATAAAAATGCATTTTAGGAAATCTACGAGTAAAAAAACATCGAGTCGTTGAAACAACAACAATACCTGTAAATAGAGAGTGAACTAGAACTTGGTTGTCAGATCGACAGGTGATGCATGTGACATCATTCAATTTGTTCTACGACGTAAAATTTAGCCCTGATGTCGACTGCAGGAAGGAAACCTCTTCTGCAAAATGGTTTTCTCAATTAATTTCGGACATTTTCACCGTTTAGAAACAAGGAAAACAAACTTTGAACGTTTTATGTGATTCCCTGCGATCCACTGGATGTGAACGGCGGAATAGCTGATATTGAAGTTACACTCCAATGACTCTGAACAACGGCGTCAAGTCGAGGCTATCAGGCCAGAAGTACAAGAAATGTGCAGAAACTTCTCCGAAACTTCTCCATTGATACAAACCTTTGTTCAAGTCATTGGAGTGTAACTTCAATATCAGCTATCAATATCAAAACACAGGTTACCGAGGGGGGGGGGGGGGAGACTATAATACTCCAGTTTCGAGTTGTTTGGACACCGCTGTACTCCTTGACAAAAGACGCATCCTCAATTCAGTGTAAATTATGTGCAAATACCGACGCGAACGCGAAAAAATGTTGACATTCAGCAATAGAAACCATTTTTATTTCCAAGGGTTATTCTCTGGATTGAGACCAAGTCTGATCAAACGCGTATTTTGTCAAGGAGTACAGCGGTGCGTTAACAACTCGAAACTGGAGTACTCAACTTGTCACCCTCATTATAATGAAGAGTGTGTGGAAAGCTTAGAAAACAAACTGACCACAAAGAGCTACAAAGCAATACTAGTACTCCAGTTATTTGTCATCGCACAGAATTCTATTGTCTTTTGGGACATGTACTTACAGTCGAACGATTTCTGAAGGCCTCATTAATATGCATGAAATGATGCGAAACTGAGACGCTCAATGGATCAACGGCTCTTCTAGAAACCAACATTTATACGAACGTCATGCCTTTATAATATGCTTTTTGCTGCTTTTTGAGAGGTTTTGCGTATCTGATAGAGCGAGAATGAGTTGAACTCATTATTATTATTACTAACGTCGTCCGCTAAGAGTAATTCAAATGACAACAAGAGACTTGAAGCCGGACACTAGGAAGCCGAATTTATTATCATAGTTTTTCATCGAATACACCATAATCATCACGGGTTTCTGCCGCTTGGGAATCACATACTCCCATAGTGACATTTCATTGACAATTTCATTGGAGTATCGTGATTCCCAAGCGGCAGAAACCCGTGAAGAATTTCAAAACACATCCAGCGGTGTTTAAACACGATGGGCTTTTCAAAGCAGTTTTGAATACGGAAGACTTGAAGTGGCTGGGTTTGCTACCGAAGTTCTCCAAACTATGTAAAGAACACGTACGCTGAATCTTGGTGAAGTGTTTTCGAATATGTTGCTATATGTCATATTGAAAAATTATGGAAAAAAAATCGACAGAAATGTTTTTATATATGCATGTAGAATATAATATTTTAGATTTTCATTTAATGCACAACATAATTACCTCTTGTACTTTCTCATTGATAAAGTTTGTTGTATGCTTCCGATTTGGGTGAATTTTGCACTAAAGTTGCGAGTGATGTGAAGCTTTCAGATGATAGTTTCAAATTTAGTTTTATTTTAAAATTTGTACGGCAGCGCTGACAATGTGTGTGAGTATAGTATTTTGTACTAAAATTTAGCAGTCGCTTGTGAAGCATTTTCCAACCTACGGATTTTCTTGAAACTTGGCACCAGTAATCCTTCACACTTGTATGGCGTTCCGTTACGGACAAAAATATGATTATAATATTTCAATCGAAATGTTACAATCTGTATCGAGTTTTTGAAAAATAGGTGTTTAAAAATAAAATAAATATAATCTAAAATGAAATATATATCCAGTTTTATAAAATAACTGTTCAAAAATATTTGTTAAGTATCGAAAATATTCATATTGAAATGCAATTTAAAAAATTGAATCGAAGTTCGAAAAAAAATCAATGTCGAGAGGAAACGGAAATGAGACTCCCAGATAAAATATTCAAAGTCGAGAGGAAACGGAAATGAGATCCCAGATAAAATATTCAAAGTCAAGAGGAAACGGAAGTGATAAAATCCAGTTGCGATTTACACGTGACAAGACATGTGACAAAATGCGCGGGAATTTCCCCCTGTACTTCTTCTTCTTTTGACTTGTAATTTTCGGTTGAGCCAGGATCGGTATGTCAGAACAAAGTCCACAAAATATACAAGATATAGTGAGGGCGGTCGTCGAAAATTTGGGAAGACATCCAAATAACCCCCGCAATAACGCCATAGACTCTCCAACTCCAAGCACTGCAAGTAGCAGTGCAACAACAACAACCGTTTCTGAGTTGAATCGCGCACCTTTCAAATACTTCGTGGTAATGGATCAAGCATGAATTTGTCATCTGGGTTTTCATCAAGAGAAAATTTCAGTAGCAGTTCTGGAATGAGACGGAGACCAACGAGAGGACCCAGATGACAAATTCATGCTTGATCCATTACCACGAAGTATTTGAAAGGTGCGCGATTCAACTCAGAAACGGTTGTTGTTGTTGCACTGCTACTTGTAGTGCTTGCCGGAGTTGGAGAGTTTATGGGGTTATTGCGGGGGTTATTTGGAAGTCTTCCCAAATTTTCGACGACCGCCCTCACTATATCTTGTATATTTTGTGGACTTTGTTCTGACATACCGATCCTGGCTCAACCGAAAATTACAAGTCAAAAGAAGAAGAAGTACAGGGGGAAATTCCCGCGCATTTTGTCACACGTCTTGTCACGTGTAAATCGCAACTGGATTTTATCACTTCCGTTTCCTCTTGACTTTGAATATTTTATCTGGGATCTCATTTCCGTTTCCTCTCGACTTTGAATATTTTATCTGGGATCTCATTTCCGTTTCCTCTCGACTTTGAATATTTTATCTGGGAGTCTCATTTCCGTTTCCTCTCGACATTGATTTTTTTCCGAACTTCGATTCAATTTTTTAAATTGCATTTCAATATATATTCTTCACAATATTTTCGATACTTAAAAAATATTTTTGAACAGTTATTTTATAAAACTGGATATATATTTCATTTTAGATTATATTTATTTTATTTTTAAACACCTATTTTTCAAAAACTCGATACAGATTGTAATTTTTCGATTGAAATATTATAATCATATTTTTGTCCGTAACGGAACGCCATACACTTGTACATGCACTTGTTTGAGGTAATTTGAAAAAAAATCCATCATGGAGTTTGGAAAACATAAGCATTTTCTCTAAAAATGGAGTGTTTCAATATTGATTGTAACTCAACAAATGTTGTCTTTATTGCAATAATATGTATTGGAATAAATTAATTTATTATTTATTGCAATAAATGTGCTTTTTATGAAATTTACGAATACCTGATTATCAGGATGAAAAACATCCGAAATCGGTCAACGTTTTGTTGCTCAAAACATCGATTTAAGAAAATTAAAAAATTAAATGAGAGTCACCTAAAGTATGTGCATAACAATCCCTATGAAATCCAACCAGCTGTGCACTTTCAATATGTATAAAACACGATGTTCATGATATTATTCTATTGAAGCGTTATGTACTATAGAAATTGAATAGATTATTATTTCAATTAACATGAAAATATTCCCTTTCATGCATAAACCACCCGCTCGTTTCGGGGAATCCCCCACCATCATGAGAAATACAATGAATTAATGTCAGGGAGTTTCCCTTGATAGTTAGTAACCTGTCGGCTTCTTGTTTGGCATGTTCAGTAGGGGATTTTAGTAAGGGATTTTCCCTTTTGAACTACCAATCATTTGTACGCACGTGTAAACTGTACAACTATATTTAACGCAACACAAGCCGTGTGACCTTATACACTGATCAATACTTTGGATTTGTTTTGTGCTTGCAAGATGTCGTACACAGCAATGGTAAGCAGTGTTCTTCTTGTAATGACAATTGCTTGTCTTAGTGAGAGCACGTCTGCTGAAAAAGCCATTCGTCTGTTATCAATCGATAAAGACACTAACGAGTTTGTACTCAACGAAGAAGCGCTGTCCAGGATGAAGCGATTGTCGTCTCCAGTAAGAGTGATCGCGGCTATTGGTGATGCAAGAGTTGGAAAATCTACTGCCCTCAACTACATTCATCATACTTTGGCGGGAAAATCCCAAAGTCAAAACGTAGAAGAAGTTTTTGAAACAGGAGAAACCATGGCAGCAGTGACTCGCGGAGTGTGGCTGTCGATACACGAGGATTCCGGCACTTCAGTACTGTTGTTGGACGTGGAAGGAACAGACCTTGGCAATGACGAGATCACAACTAAAATTAGTATGTTTACTGCCCTAATGTCATCATCGTTGATGCTATTCATGAAAGAAGCGCCTTCTAATCATATGTTGGAGTTTCTCTACAAGATATGTCGTTTAGGTCAGCTCGTGTTGCCAGACTCAGAAGACGCCAAGCTGGAGCATTTCCCTCGTTTGATCGCTGTACTTAGGGGTGCTTTAAAGCAACCTGAGGGATATGGAACAGTGGAAGAGTACATAAAGGATTCCTTGATAGCATCAAACTCGGGTGAGAATAACATTGTTGTTGGTAAATGTTTTCCAAAAGAAAATATTAACGTATTTGAATTGCCATACATTTCAAATTATCACATTCTAAAGGACATCCAAAAACTTTCCAATACCGGCTATCTTAATCGCATTGTTATTCTCAAAACTAAACTACTACAGACACTTGAGAAGAAGACATTGAACGGCGCGAGCATGGAAGGAGAAGCACTCGTATATCTGGCCAATATGGTAGTACACGCGATGAAAACCAACGAAGACTGGAAGTCCATGCTTCCCAATTTTTACAAACTGTTTGAGACTGATAACTGCAAAAAAAGTTTTGACAAGTATATCAAGCCACTTCTAGATGAGAGACTGACCGCTACTGAATTAAAACATCAAAAACAAAGGAATATCGCTTTGTATGAAAAATACTGCATAAAAGAAGAGGAAAGGAGAGCTGCCAAACAAAGCGTTCGCGATGCCTTAGAAGCCGCGAGGAAAAGAGATTGGCAATTCATTTTGGAGATCATTAAATACTCTGCAGTCATTGTGGGTGGTACAGCAGTGGTTGGCAAGACTTGGTGGTATTGGTGGGTTTTGAGTGATATCCGGCTCAAGCGAAACATAACGTTGGTCAGCGGTTCGGAGTATGAATCTATCGGTCTTCATGGCGTCCAGTGGATTTGGAACAATCAAGCAAAGAGACTGGGTCTGATCGGTAGAGGAGAAGGCGTGGTTGCTCAGGAGGTAGAGCAGCTCTATCCATGGGCTGTCATCCAAGGGTATGATGGGTATAAACGAGTTAATTACAATGCACTAAAAGCAATGCTAAAAATCAAATCCCTTTGGAAGTGAGCTAGTTTAAAATGCATGTACAAGTTCTTTGTTTACGAGCACTATTTATTGTCATTTATAAAGCCATAGGCTTATTTGTTATATACCAAATGTCAAAGTCCATTTTTCTCGGACTCTCATTGGACGAGAGGTATCACGTGAACCGGTAATAAAAAAACCGGAAGCTACCTAACCGGAAATGCAACCTATTTTCTATTGTCTATTTTTGCAACATATTTTTTTTGGTCTTTGACACTTGGTATATAACAAAACACATATTTACTGGGACCTCGGGAAAGCAATATGTTTTGTGGTCCCTCGACCGCTGATGTATTTGATGTTTATAATAATAATTGTGGATAAGTAATTACATTATTTGAATGCTTCCTCTGTTTTGGGATATTACTATTGACTTGATACATGTACATAATTACATTATTTGAATGCTTCCTCTGTTTTGGGATATTACTATTTACTTGATATATGTACATATCAATCAGTCAATGTGGTACCCAATACAATGTACTACTGTACTACTATTCACAAGTTTAAAAATATATATTTGTGCATGTACAGTTCTGAAAATGAAATCAGGCTGTATTGTAAATTGTTCTCAAACTGTAACTGTAGTGATTCAGGGAAGTGAATTGTTCCAAGTGTGCTAGGTGAAATAATGGAAAGTGTCATTTGTATATACTCAGTTGAATGTAAACTATATTTTATGATGTCCAGTATTGTAGACATTGGATAGATTACACTGGTGTCATGTACATGTACAATATGATCATGTATTCTTTGATACAGAGTTGAACGTTGTACCTTTTTTGGTTGAGTATTTTATCAATTATGATTTTCACGTACTGATGTTGAATAAATGTGCACTGAAGCTCTTTCAGTTCATGTCAGTTGATTGCTTGAGTGTTTTAGATTATAAGATAGACGAGCTCAGACAGTTCAGCGACAAAGTCTCTGTATCTGGAATACTGTGTCTGTCAAAAGCATAGAGTATTCAGCTGACATTCTGTCTCCTTCGGTGTTCGACTCGTCCATTGTCATTGACATGCATCATTGACGAACTTGACATGACTGAGTACATAGCAGAGCTGAAAAACTCATAAAATAACATTGTCTTCCGGCCTAGAAATGTCGGCATTGAATCGTTAGTGACCTAGATGAATGCTTCCAGTAAGAAATAACATTGAGTTTGACATGATTTACTGACTTACAACGTTCATATCCAACGAATTTCATCCAACGTGATCGATTGCACAACCCATGGCGTGCACCGCTGATCATAAGTACTGCGGGCTCAAAATCATCTCGAAAAATAACATGACAACATGACTAACACAAATCTCGATTTGTAGCCAATATGAAAATCCGCCACAGGAACCGCATCTCAACACAGGAAGCCCACCAGATTAGTTTCGCTGCTCGCTACGCTCGCAGCAATAATAATTGTTTACCTCGGCTGAGCCTCGGGGAAACATCGGTAGTCTCGGTACTACCGACACATACTGTTTCCCTCGGTCCCAGTAATAAGTTTTTAAAATAAAATAGCCGGTATAGTAGATGTATGATAAATACGAATGTGCACTGATCAGAGTGAGGCCATCGCGACAGCTAGAAAAACAAACCAGTCAGTTTATAAGTAATATTTTTCTCCGAGTTTTACACAAATACTGATCTGCATATAATCATGCCACGGTATAACGAGTTTTGTGTAATAACAGCTAGAGAAAAACTACATACAAACGCCCGATAGCCTCGATCTCAGGCTCAGTCGTACCAACAGCTGTAGGAGGAGGATGCCTATGTTTAACTCGTGAATAATTTTTTGCAGATATTTATATAGTATAGTCCAGTTCAACAGAAGCTTGGTTTATTAAGTGATGTCCTTCAAGCTGTGAAATATCACTGAATCGACAAGTCGTCACAGTGAAATTAAATGCTGTGGCGTTTTATTCTTTTATAACAAATTCGCACAGAACATTCAGAATATGACAGAAAATTCGATCCCTATTAGAACATATCGTTTCGAAGGTGCAGTCAGCTGTTGAATTGCTTAAGTAAACTGAGGAAAAATCAAAACAATTACGAAACGAACCTTGTGAAAATAGTATCCTATCAATCTAAACCTATCGTACGCCCCACAAGAGGCTATAAAGGAAAATTGCCGGTTTGCACTTTTTTGGGCCTTATATTGAGTATGATTGACCAAAAGGTCTTAGAACCAAAAAAGCAGTCAAAACATTGTATCTCAACCAAAGTTTGGGTTATAAGAAGCTTTAAGAGAGGGTTTCCGTAACTATCACGTATAGGTTGGAAGTATAGAAAAATCCGAATTTCCAAAAAGTATGCCACAATAAAGGCTTTTGGTTGCTGTTTCCAAATCAGTACATTTTAGGTCGTTTGGATTTTTATTTAATTTTTGGCACGATTTTTTATATTTATCGCTCAGGAGCGATCAAAATAGACACCAAAATCGCGAATTTTCGGGAGCGAGCACAGAGAAATTTTAGCTCATCTGCAAAAACAATTAACATAGAACGACAGCACCATCTTTTCTCAGCAGGATACCGATGTTAGAATTAACTGTAACTCGAAACTTAATTTTTGACAGATTTTTCAAATTTATGTCTCGCGTACATAATGTCTCACGGCAAAATTTGGTCTATATTCCGAAGCTGAAAACCCACACTGGTACATCGCTTTGGTTATCAAGACTATATTTTTTCGGATACACCATTCCTTCAACTAGGATTTGGCTGAAAAAAAAATTGGGGTAAATTAAAATCCTCATTTTTAGAGCGTCCCGGAAAAACACACTTGACGAAATGAGCAACCTTCTGACCTTTCACGCTATCAACAGACTGCAAAACTTTGCGCTCCATTTGAACAATTTTCCACTAACCATTATTCTTTGTATGTAAAATGACTGTAAACGGTAAGAAGGACATTATAGGGTTTGCTTTCTTATATTTGACATGATATTTTGCTTGCACTTGTTCATTTGCAAAACAGTGAATAGTTGTTTACAAACTACCGAAATGCAAATTAGCATTAAATTCAAAATATATAGCACTCAATAATGTCGCAAAATGGCTCGTTTTGTAGGTAAAATCGATCTAATACTTGACTTTATGATTCACAATTTAACATACAAAGAATAATGATTAGTGGAAAATTGTTCAACGCAGGCTACAAGTTTTGCAGTTTAGGCTGTTATTCTGTTGATGGCGTGACAGGTCAGAAGGTCGCTCATTTCGTCAAGTGTGTTGTTTCCGGGACGCTATAAAAATGAGGATTTTAATTTACCCCAATTTTTTTTCCAGCCAAATCCTAGTTGAAGGAATGGTGTATCCGAAAAATATAGTCTTGATAACCAAAGCGATGTACCAGTGTGGGTTTTTAGCTTCGGAATATCGACCAAATTTTGCCGTGAGACTTTATGTACGCGAGACATAAATTTGAAAAATCTGTCAAAAATTAAATTTCGAGTTACAGTTAATTCTAACATCGGTATCCTGCTGAGAAAAGATGGTGCTATCGTTCTATTGTTAATTGTTTTTGCAGATGAGCTAAAATTTCTCTGTGCTCGCTCCCGAAAATTCGCGATTTTGGTGTCTATTTTGACTGCTCCTGAGCGATAAATATAAAAAATCGTGTCAAAAATTAAAGAAAAATCCAAACGACCTAAAATGTACATATTTGGAAACAGTAACCAAAAGCCTTTATTGTGGCATACTTTTTGGAAATTCGGATTTTTCTATACTTCCAACCTATACGTGATAGTTACGGAAACCCTCTCTTAAGAGGCTGTCCGTGTAAGAACGGATAAGGTAAATTCCGGCCCCCGCCCGATTTCTCTAATTTTTTTGGTGAAAGACAACCATTATATGTAATGAACAAAAATAATATTTATTTGGATCAATTGGGTTTTTTTAATATTTTGTGAGACGGTTTTCGAAGTTACCTCAAAACCGGAAATGGTATCATCCGAATCCGAGACATTTAACTATAAATATCGAGCGCTCCCAAAACCTAACGCCATATCCAAACAATTTGAGTATTTTACCTGTCAAAGTTCAATCCTTTTACTTTAATGTAAGGCTATAACAACTGAATTCTATAAAATTTTGACTGAGTTATACATTTTCTTGTATGCCTTCTGAAAGACGCCGATGAACGTAGAAAGTGACATACCCGTAATAAAAAAATGTTTTCTTAAAAGTGGGGCCTGATCTGGAATCAAGTCTATTGTAAACCAAAAGTCCTAAGACCAGTTTACTAAAATAGCGAATAAAATCTGTGGGCACTCTCACTTCCGCGCCGCAGACAGCTCCCAAATATTCGTGATTTTGATCGAAATCGAAGATAACGCGCTCCGACCGATAGACTAATTGTCTACTCAGAAAATACTGCAAAATGTTCTAAAGGCTACTAAATGTTCGGTTGTGAAGTACAAAGAACAAAGAAATACTATGTCGTGTTTTGAACCTTTGGTTTGGCAAAAATCTACCCATTTCTTGGTGATTTATTAGCATCATTGATTATTCATTTTGATGTCAAATATGTAAATTAGCTGGACAAGCATTATTTGGTAGTAAACGTCCTCTAGCTCAAAATGTTTTCTCCTTCAAAAAGTAAAACCTAAAAGAGAAAATAATATTTCTAAATAGTCATAAATCAATATTTATTTCAGACTTTCTTAAAACTCTTATTTTGTGAGTCATTCTGATTTTCCACGATGTGCTAATTAATGCACATGTTGATTTTGCAAACCTCAGTTGTTCATTTCAAGTTTTGTCAAAATTACATGAAGTAAGTTCGAGAACACTACTCAGTAGTACTGATTGTTACGATGGCCGAGAAGGGCCACTTCCGACTTCCGACTTCTGAGTTACGACTTCTGCGTTCCGACTTCTGACTTCCAACTTTTGAGATGGAATACAAAATGGCTGCCAATTCGGACGTCTTTCGAGACCAACATTTATAGACATCCCTTCTTACTCTATTATTCTAAAGTAATATATTATTTGATATTTTAGTATGTAGTATACGGCTGGATATTTTTACGTATGTAGGGCGAGACAAAATACAAAGACGCCGGAGTAAACATTTTCAGCCGTACTCCACACTCGGTTCCTAAGCGCTAGAACGGCTAGGCAAAGCACTGGGCCTTGAGTGTTATGAGTCAGTCAGTACAAGGCACGTACAGGTACGTACGTTACTAGTCGTTGGAGTTTCAAGTTAGGCATTACAGAGCATCTATTTATTGTACAGAGCATCTATTTATTGGAGTTTCGAGGCTTGAAATGAACAACTGAGGTTTGCAAAATCAACATGTGCATTAATTAGCACATCGTGGAAAATCAGAATGACTCACAAAATAAGAGTTTTAAGAAAGTCTGAAATAAATATTGATTTATGACTATTTAGAAATATTATTTTCTCTTTTAGGTTTTACTTTTTGAAGGAGAAAACATTTTGAGCTAGAGGACGTTTACTACCAAATAATGCTTGTCCAGCTAATTTGCATATTTGACATCAAAATGAATAATCAATGATGCTAATAAATCACCAAGAAATGGGTAGATTTTTGCCAAACCAAAGGTTCAAAACACGACATAGTATTTCTTTGTTCTTTGTACTTCACAACCGAACATTTAGTAGCCTTTAGAACATTTTGCAGTATTTTCTGAGTAGACAATTAGTCTATCGGTCGGAGCGCGTTATCTTCGATTTCGACCAAAATCACGAATATTTGGGAGCTGTCTGCGGCGCGGAAGTGAGAGTGCCCACAGATTTTATTCGCTATTTTAGTAAACTGGTCTTAGGACTTTTGGTTTACAATAGACTTGATTCCAGATCAGGCCCCACTTTTAAGAAAACATTTTTTTATTACGGGTATGTCACTTTCTACGTTCATCGGCGTCTTTCAGAAGGCATACAAGAAAATGTATAACTCAGTCAAAATTTTATAGAATTCAGTTGTTATAGCCTTACATTAAAGTAAAAGGATTGAACTTTGACAGGTAAAATACTCAAATTGTTTGGATATGGCGTTAGGTTTTGGGAGCGCTCGATATTTATAGTTAAATGTCTCGGATTCGGATGATACCATTTCCGGTTTTGAGGTAACTTCGAAAACCGTCTCACAAAATATAAAAATAAAAAAATTGATCCAAATAAATATGATTTTTGTTCATTACATATAATGGTTGTCTTTCACCAAAAAAATTAGGGAAATCGGGCGGGGGCCGGAATTTACCTTATCCGTTCTTACACGGACAGCCTCTTAAATACCGAGCTATGAGCGATCAAATGTGCGCATAGTTTTGTGTGAAATGTATGGGTCCGCCATGTGGCGCACCAACATGGCGGCCAAAACACTAAGGGTCAAAATCGCGTTAAAATTACAAACAATTCAGTTTGTCAATAGAAATATTAATCAGGGAAAAAGAACTTACATATCGAGTAAAAAGTCTAAAAAACATATCATTTGAAGCAAATTTCCCTAAATATATATCTGGCTTTAGAATACACGTGACATTGTCGGGCTCCTGACATTGTTGCGTGACAGAAATTGACTCTCAATAAATCAAAAGTCAAACATCGAAAGAACACCTACTTTTCTTATGGATATAAACAAAATATCAAACAAACAGTTTTGTATGACGAATATTTTAGATTTTAGCTTTTTGATGACGTCATGTGCAAACCGAGAATAGAAAGTAAATCAAAAGGGGGAGTGGCTCAGGGGATGACAATTTTGAGTGTCAGTAATCCGACAGGAAATTTAGATTCCCTTTCAAAACTGTCATCCTAGAGCGGGAGGGTACTGGTACTGGATATAAGGAACAATGAGACGATAACATTTTATGTTACACAATGAGCGGCAAAAGAATTTAACACGCATGGCCGCTAAGCAATTAATAAATTCAGTACACAAATCATAAAAGCATGCATAACAAGGTATGAGGAACAATGGAGCCAAAAACATATCATGTCACACAAAGAACGGCAAAATATTGAAATATTTGCGAAGCAACAAAAAAACAGTATTCAGTAAAACAAACCGACCAAATTTAAAAAATTTTTTGAGGTGATATGCGAATATAAAGCAAACGCGCATCAGAAAAGAAAAAATGCATCACAAAACAAATTGCCATGAGAGAAAACAAAGAGCCAATTATCTCATGACCAATTAGCGGACAAGTTTTACTGCTAAACATTATGCTAAAGAAAAAATGCATACGCAAACCAAATTGCTATGAGTAAATAAAAATGCCAATTAAGTGTAAGGCCGTACAATTATCAAACAAAAACTCAATATGGTGGCAAAAATCACAAAAATGGAATTCGCTCTAACTTTGCATATGGGTAGCCCTTGGTCTGAATATAAACGCTGTGTAGTTTGTTTGGGAAAATATTTATTTGTTTTGGAGAAAATCGAAAAAAACTATTTTGGCTTCAGACACCATGTAATGACTGTCGGCGGAGTGAAAATGC
The DNA here is from genome assembly GCA_033675265.1 of Actinostola sp. cb2023. Taxonomy (NCBI): domain Eukaryota; kingdom Metazoa; phylum Cnidaria; class Anthozoa; order Actiniaria; family Actinostolidae; genus Actinostola; species Actinostola sp. cb2023. The sequence goes on along the minus strand of JAUJYZ010000094.1, from coordinate 107,994 downwards.
ATCAAATTCATTCCATTCGTATATCAAAACTAAAAACAACAGAAATATTTCAACACCATCGCTGTATTGTCCAACTCTTCCTTGATCTCTAGGCTTAATATCATAAACATTGAGCGAGTTTAAGAAGTCCAATAAATTCCAAATCAAAGTGCACTATTTGGAAAATCCAACCGGTGGGTCAAAAAGAATAGTTTTTTAGTCATGTGCCAGTGATCCAAATTTTATAATTTTGCAGCTACTTACTAAGAAGATGATATAGTTTTGGAATCTTGAAAGTTTTATTTGGGCAATTGACGTTTTGCTTCTGAGAAAACTCTTTTATTCACCACTCGAAAAACATCAAAAACGATGATTGCGTGACCGCGTGACAATTGGTAAAATAACCGTACAATGCTTCTGTTAACTTCAGAGCCATGTATAACTGTTAAACAAGATACATTTTCTTGTTTCTATGCTTGCAATGCATCGGGATATCTTTGCATGACATATTATGCTGTTATGTGTGCGTTGAATATTTGACATTTGGATTCTGAAATACGGTTGAATTATCCAGCCGTCAAAACTGTTCATAACTTGAATATTCCTTTACATTCTTGTTCCTCTACTGTTGTTAAGCGAAATAGGTTAGCAAGATTTCTGGAAATATCTTCTAAACACGTTCTCGGGTCACTGTGAATATAATTTGCATAATACCTTGAACAGCATGTTGGTCAAGGGGGTGGGGGTCGGGATGTCTAGCGATTGATTGAAATACACAGTATATACACCCTGGGGGTACTTGACCCATGTTTGGGTATAGGAGTGCCGCTGAGGGTTTGAAACCCTGACCCTGTTTAGGACAAAAAAATCTAAAATACCTACCCTGTCTAGGACAACACCCTCTATTTTAGGACCCTGTTTAGGACAAAGGACAAAATACACATTGTCTTCTTTTACACAATTTTAACGCGTTTTATGTCGACTGATGACCTGCTAAAGACCGGCAAACGTCTCGGTGGGACTTCCATATATAAAGTGGTTGGGATGCTCGTCGGAAATTTTGAAATTTACCCCTAAAAGGTATCCGAGTCTTGTCCAGGTGGGTGTGGCAACAAATAATGTTTACCCCTAAAAGGTACCAACTCTAAAGTGACAAAAGCTATAACTGTCATTCTGGTTGTCATTATCTTGTCTCGGGTATCTCATTTACTGACAAACACCCTAAAAGGTACATTATTGATTATACAGTGTTTGTCTCTGACTTCTGTTTTTTTTATATATAGACGTTTCGGCCATTAATCAATGGCCTTCATCAGTATTAATCGGAAACGTTGCGATCTTTGAAATATATTTAACGTTTTAAATATATCACCCTAAAAGGTACCGGCTTAGTCGTTTGTGGTCCTTTTAGATTTGTCACCCTAAGAGGTACCAAATCGCGGATCTGGACCCCTAAAAGGTACCTTAGTATCACTTATTTTCGCGCGTCCTTAATTTCGCGAACATGTCAGAGGCATATTTCACGAGGCTTTAATTTCGCGATTTTGCAGAAAAAACGTGTATAAGGGAACTTAATTTCACGTTTTTTGAAATTATGATCCGGTGCAGTATACAAACATATTGTTTTGAATTGGGTAAATGATGTAACAATTCAATGCAAGACATCACTGCGTGACATAAAATTTCGCTTCGTTAATTTTCGCCGTAATTATTATTCGCGAGTCTTTAATTTCGCGGGTTTTTTTCAAACGCGAAAATCGCGAAATTAAAGACGCGCGAAAATAAGTGATAATAAGGTGAGGTACGACGAGCATCCCAACCACTTTATAATACGGACACCCGGTTATTACGGACACGTTGTTCTGTCCCTGCCGAAACTCATACAAATATCTATAAAATATACCTGTTTAATTAATACGGACACCGGATAATACGGACAACGGACATTTTTTCCTGTCCCAATATGCCTATTTTCATCATCATCATCATCATCATCATCATACGGACACTTTATTTTCCCAAAACAACGACAATGGGTAAATTGATTGCTTTTTAATTAAAATTACGCACGTTCTGTGCTTTCTCACGTTCAACTTGTAAACTGATCGCTTATTACGTGCATTTAGAGTTTCCCCACTAAAAATAAACAAATCACCAGTGTCATGTAGTCATTGTTTCCGCCAAAAATGTAAGTGACGTAAATTGACCGACCCGGTTTATACGGACACCCGGTTAATAAGGACACTGCGTCTCATCCCGATGGTGTCCGTATTAACCGAGTTCCACTGTACCAGGATTTTTAGTCTTTTTACATTGCGTTCTTTAGCCTTGGCTTACATGGCTATTAGATGGCAGAAATCTTCCGATTTTATTAGGACTGCAGTGCTGCTCATCAATATTTTATTTTTATGGCGTTTTATTTTCACCGAACAAAATCTAACTAATCGAAATGATTGTGAGTTCGAATGGTTCGATCTTGTGTTCGGTAATCGCATTCTCCCAAAAGATCCGGTTCGATTCATCCTTTTCCCCTCCCCTCCCCCCTCCCCCTGCAGCCCCTGGGTTTCCGAGGATGGCGTTAGATTCTGTTCGATGGCCGAATCAATCGCAAAACAATCGAACGATTGGGTTCCATTGGATTCGATTTATTTTTTGTTCGGTTTTATTCGATTGACTACGCCAGGACAACAGTAGAGGAACAAGAATGTAAAGGAATATTCAAGTTATGAACAGTTTTGGCGGCTGGATAATTCAACCGTATTTCAGAATCACCAAATGTCAAATATTCAACGCACACATAACAGCATAATATGTCATGCAAAGATATCCCGATGCATTGCAAGCATAGAAACGAGAAAATGTATGTTGTTTAACAGTTATACATGGCTCTGAAGTTAACAGAAGCATTGTACGGTTATTTTACCAATTGTCACGCGGTCACGCAATCATCGTTTTTGATGTTTTTCGAGTGGTGAATAAAAGAGTTTTCTCAGAAGCAAAACGTCAATTGCCCAAATAAAACTTTCAAGATTCCAAAACTATATCATCTTCTTAGTAAGTAGCTGCAAAATTATAAAATTTGGATTACTGGCACATGACTAAAAAACTATTCTTTTTGACCCACCGGTTGGATTTTCCAAATAGTGCACTTTGATTTGGAATTTATTGGACTTCTTAAACTCGCTCAATGTTTATGATATTAAGCCTAGAGACCAAGAAAGAGTTATGCAATACAGCGATGGTATTGAAATATTTCTGTTGTTTTTAGTTTTGATATACGAATGGAATGAATTTGATGCATTTTCACTCCGCCGACAGTCATTACATGGTGTCTGAAGCCAAAATAGTTTTTTCGATTTTCTCCAAAACAAATAAATATTTTCCCAAACAAACTACACAGCGTTTATATTCAGACCAAGGGCTACCCATATGCAAAGTTAGAGCGAATTCCATTTTTGTGATTTTTGCCAGCAGATGTTTGATAATTGTACGGCCTTACACTTAATATCTCATGACCAATGCAAATAGTTCTAAAAGCTGTATTACCATAGTCCGGTTAGATAAATTTACTCAAAAACGGACAATTTTTTTTTTCGTTCAAAGTAGTATAATAAATAACTTATTTGGGGTTTTTCCCGTAATACGGGCTGATATTTTACTCGTTCCTCGCATTTTTCCTCGTCCCATCGGGACTCGGAAAAATACAATCGCAACTCGTCAAATATCAGCCCGTATTACGGGAAAAACCCCAAATAAGATATATAGAGATTATTACATGTTAAGATCATGATATCGTTTTTATTCACAAGATTTTAATGACAAATCACAAACGAGCGAGTCTTCGAGCGAGTGAGTGATTTGTCATTAAAATCGAGTGAATAAAAACAATATAATGATCTTAACATGTCCTAATTTGTTTAATACACATTAAGCATTGATATACAGTACTCTTTATTAAAATCACTAGTAAAAGTCATTGTTTGCTCACCGAAAGCAACATTTCCTTGATATATCCATCGACTACTTCGAAGTACTGCTCTTCTTTATCGCTTAAAATGATCCGAATAAGTTTACGTCTTCATTGGTCTTCCAAGCAGTGTTTTTGCTCTCATTTTCTTCGAGAAAACCATAAATATCGTTTGAAATAGGTACAAATATCGAACTTGAAGCCGCTTCACTCCATCCTCAGCTTGATAGAAAAAAAGCGGGAATCCAAACGCGCTCGCGTCATGTACAAATTATATAAGAGGGATTGTGATTGGTCAGTGTAATCTCTAACGAAGAATTTGATTGGACAATTCTATCCCGTGAAGTGATATCATATTATTTCACTAGTGATTGATATGATATCACTTCACCGGATATCAATTTTATTTACGGCTTTATCACACTGATATCAATGCTTAATGTGTAATAAAAACTGATTCAGTATATCAGCTCCAATATAGCAGGGAAACAGCTGCTGATATATTTTTAATACAGTAAAAACCCGCATAAAAGAACCTCTATTTTTCCAAGTCAGGCTGAAATGGTTCTTATATATTGGGTGTCTAGTGAGAAATCAGGCTGAATAGGTTCTTAACAGGTTCTTATTTACAGGGCAAAAAAAATAAAAATATTATTGTTCCTGATATGGTGTATTTCCTTACAATTTGTTTTAATTAGTGAACTATTGACCCTGAAAGGTCTAATGTTCACACTAAACATTAACAACCCAACTGTATAGTAAATATAATATTTCTGCATATTCAACACCGACTGTACCTAAGTGTTCTGAGCTTTAGTCATTTTCACATAAGAACCTGCTTCATTTGTCAGGCTGTACTGGTTCTTATATATTGGATGCTTAATTGGCTAAATTTCAGCCTGGAAGTTCTTAATCTGCAGTTTCTTATATGCGGGTTTTTACTGTATATCAAAGTATATCAGAAGCTGTTTCCTTGCTATAATGGAGCTGATATACTAAATATACTGACATACAATGCATTTCGGTCTTGGAATGCACTATTCGGTATTCAGTATTCGACAAGACAACGTTTTTTGAAATAGCTGTATACAATTGCCGCGAAAAGACAAAATATACCGATATGTAGGACCTAAAATGCGCTGAAATTACGCGTATACAGCAACTATATAGAGTTAGTCAGAATGACCAATCTTGCGACCGTTGAAATACGAGGATAAATTGTACAGCGACCGAGACGAAAGAGCGGGCTTCAAGCATAGAGCAGAGAGCGAGAACCTGCCACGACGCAGGTTTGCGATGAAGTGAAATATGCTAATGAGGTGTTCTCATATATGAGCACTAGTGAGACCGCTGAGTATAGCTCGTTATTATTGTTCCGATCAACCTCAAAGTGCGAGTCAAACGGCGTCGATCGATACGACTTCGTTCTATGCCGCGCTAGTGACAAGAGAAACGATTGCTTTGAAATTTCCCCGAGATCTTTAGTCTATTCCAAGTCTTCCTTATCTCATGAACAGTCCAAGGTACATTTCATTATGTTAATTGTTTTCTTGTCGGCGAGAACCGATGGAGGCCGCCGTGAGACTGAGATAGTTTGCCTTTGGACTTCGCACCAGAAGACATTAATTTGGGAATTAAAAGGGATCCAACATTAAATCTATTTTCCAGTTACAGGAAAAATTTCCAGTTTTTTTAAAGTCTCGCCAGTATCCTAGCCCAGCAGACAATTTTAAATATAATAAAATAAATGATATTCTGAAAATGGTACTCATCATGGAAGTATACCCCCAATGAAAAGGCAAACAGCGCTCGTCAAGTTTGCTGGGCATATAACGAAGTAGGATTTTGATCTGATTAGTATTGAATTTGTAGACTTATGAAACTCTGCAAAGGACATTAGAATAGGCAATGTGTAGCCTCTTCCGCGGGCATCAATGTGGGGAGATTTGGGGAGATATTTAGGTTTTCTGTGGTCTTGGGCTTCCTGTTTAAGATAACACAGGAATACCAATCCTTATAAATCCGTGCACGAGCGCTATTTTTGAATTTGAAGCGCGCAATGCGGAATGGGAATCTGAGTACTTTTACATTTCAAAATCATCCGACATTGATAACATGGAAACAAGTTTAAAAATTATTCCATAAACAGGGGCGGATTTAAGGGGTGCAAGGGGTGCGTATAGGCAGTATATCATCGGCTTATCAGTAGTTTTAGATCAATTACAGCGTTCTTTAATAGGATTTGAATGACGTTTATTTTCCTCCCGGAGTAAGCCCACCCCAAAACCCTTATGAAGTTGTATAAGTCCAGGGCTTATAACCGGGATTCTACGGTAAATAAACAGTAGTATAGTGAAACCTCAATAGTGATTGACCCTGGAGTTACAAACCCCCGTGGGGGGAAGGGGGTAGGGGGATGGAGGAGACTTCCTATAATGGACAATAAGTGGAAGCTCCGTCCAAAAGGGGTACCTTTTTCTGTCAAAAATGGTATATAAAAGAAATATATATAAATTTGTTGAGTACTTTATTTTGATCGTGTCGGTCAATGTCGCAATAAAAATTTATCACTGTTCTGGCTAATTATCGTAGTAAACAAACTATGTTCCAGATAAAGAGGTCTGACCGTGAATGACGCAATAGAAATTCCTCACGACTCTCAATCAACGAACATTATTTTCCCGGTGGGTTTTTCCGAGAAATATTAACCAAGAAACGAAGCTTTCTACCGATATCAAGCTGAATCTCTTTTCAACACTGTACCAGATATAAGAGAAAGTGGTCTTACAGTGAATGACGCAATATAAATTCCTCACGACTCTCAGTCAATAAACATTATTTTCCCGCGTTTTTCTCACATAATTATTAGCCCAAAAAAACACATCTTATTCAGTACTTTGCAAATTTATGTAAATAAAAATTATTTTCACAGACTCAGCAGCATATTCTAGATGTATGACGCACTCACACAAATTCAATCATTTGTGCATGTATCATTCTAATATCCATATGATACACATCATAAAAATGATCGCCGTAATGTCTTTCAAAACAATTAGTTGTTCAAAATTCCCACAATGGAAATTAAATGGCACTCGCCTTGCAACAACTAAACGATCCAACAATCCACTACCATTTGGGGGTGCTGACTTGTTATCCGAAGTGTAATAAACTTGAACTTCAAGTTCAATTTTATTACACTTCGGATAACAAGTCACAAAAATCCTATTAGAATTCTAAAATGTAATTACGAAATTAAGTTCATGACATGAAACAACATGTTGAAATTAGCATATGTGCCGCAAAGTTTGATGTGATTTGAGTGCATTCTGTCGGAATTATAAACTTTTGAAGTTTTGAAATTTTACAGCGAATGCCGATATGGTTTGGGTAGTGTTACGCAACAGAAATTTAGCTAATGCATTCTTAAATGATTTTGCAAGGTAATCATTAATTTAGTAACCCAGACTGTTTTAGTCATGAGATCAACAAGTAGTTTCCTGTGTGATATAAATCCTCTTGTTTAACAAAAACATTAATTTAGACCACTACAGGTTTAGCGTTGTCTAGTTACGTGATGTAAATAGAAGATATAAGATTAGGTTTCGCTATTATATAAGGACTGTCGATTATAGATCTTGCGCGCACTCTCTAGATATATTGTACTTACTTGCGAACCAAGACTGAGGTTGTGGTTCAGGTCGTGCTTGAAAGTACAGACCTAAGTTAGGAACGTGGACGAGTAAGGAATTCCTTCTGACAACCACTCCTACTAAGGAAAGTCTTTCTGGTCGTCTTGACTCTGCCTCGGCTTGTGTACCATCTCTCGCAAAGCTTGTAATTAGCTACACTGGTACAAAGATTAATAAACGAGTTGGTAATCCAGAAAGATGAAGTACTAGTCTTACAGTAGACAACGTAAAAAATACAAAGTTTATATGGGAAAATAGACATCTTTGGTGCCCTCTAGCATCGTCAATATTCACCAAACTTTCCAGACTAGCTAAGTTTGATCTGCTCTCTCAGAAAATGATGCACTTTTTTGCTATCTTGGTCCCAGTCCTCTGCTCTCATTCGCACCTCTCCGTCACAGATACCCCTGAGTACCCCCCCCCCCCCCCCCCCCCCCCCCCCCCCCCCCCTCAAGTATATTAAGGCTGACACATGAGCCCAATTGGCATTAAAAAAAACATTATTTTCTATAAACTGAAAACTATTCATTAGGCTGATGTGTCAGGCCTTAATATACTTGAGCCCCTGGGCGTTGGCCTACCTTTTCCCATATTCAAGTTGTTCTTACTATTTATGTGTAACTATATATAATTAATTGTAAAACAATGGTACAAAATAAACAAATTTGTGTATGCAAACCATTCTGTACTCATTCTTTTGGTGAATAAATATCATCTCCTCCTCTAGTTCTCACTATATATCACCGTTAAAAAGTAAACACAAAAAAGAGTAATTGATATGAACGTATAACGGACAGTCACATTGGGAAGAAACTACCGTAATTGGTTTCAAATTTGGTTTGATGTAAATAAGCAAAGGCTAAACAACTAGTCAGCACCACGTGACCTATGACGTCTAACTGTTGTTGTTGTTTGTGCACAATTTGTCTGAAAATAAAATTATTTAGTATTTGGGAATTAGACATTCCAGAATTCACAGCTCCATTTCAAGTCCATTCCCAACATTATTTGGGGATCATTTCGGGTACTATAGATACATAGTATTATACCATACCTATGAGCCGACTTAATAACCTCTCGGTTCTTGTTCAGTAGGGTATCTTAGGGCACTTTCCATTTGGCAGAACTGACTGGACTTTCCGACCAGTTCTTAAATGGAACTCGTCAATTCCGGGAAATGGTTCAGGTAGTTCTCAGAACTGACACATTCCATTTAAGAATCGGTTGATCAGACCAGTCAGTTCTGCCAAATGGAAAGCGCGCCCTTAGTCAGGGTTTGTACACACGTGTATTAAATAAATATAACTATATTTAACGCAACACTAAGCCGTCTGACCTTATACACTGATCAATACATTGGATTTGTTTTGTGTTTGCAAGATGTCATTCACAGCCGGTAAGCAGTGTTCTTCTTGTAATGACAATTGCTTGTCTTAGTGAGAGCACGTCTGCTGAAAAAGCCATTCGTCTGTTAACAATCGATAAAGACACTAACGAGTTTGTACTCAACGAAGAAGCGCTGTCCCGGATGAAGCGATTGTCGTCTCCAGTGAGAGTGATCGCGGCTATTGGTGATGCAAGAGTTGGAAAATCTACTGCCCTCAACTACATTCATCGCACTTTGGTGGGAAAATCCCAAAGTCAAAACGTAGAAGAAGTTTTCGAAACAGGAGAAACCATGGCAGCAGTGACTCGCGGAGTGTGGCTGTCGATACACGAGGATTCCGGCATTTCAGTAGTGTTGTTGGACGTGGAAGGAACAGACCTTGGAGATGACGAGATCACAACCAAAACTAGTATTTTTACTGCCCTAATGTCATCATCGTTGATGCTATTCATGAAAGAAGCGCCTTCTAATCATATTTTGGAGTTTCTCTACAAGATATGTCGTCTAGGTCACCTCGTGTTTCCAGACTCAGAAGACGCCAAGCTGGAGCATTTCCCTCGTTTGATCGCTGTACTTAGGGGTGCTTTGAAGAAACCTAAGGGATACACAACAATGGAAGAGTACATAAAGGATTCGCTGATAGACTCGGGTGGACAACAGAATAAAATTGGTGTTGTTAAATGTTTTCCAAAAGGAAATATTGACGTATTTGAATTGCCATACATTTCAAATTATCACATTCTAAAGGACATCCAAAAAGTTTCCAATTCCGGCTATCTTAATAGCATTGTTATTCTCAAAACAAAACTGCTACAGACACTTGAGAAGAAGACATTGAACGGCGCAAGCATGGAAGGAGAAGCACTCGTATCTCTTGTCAAGATGGTAGTAGACGCGATGAATAACAACGAAGACTGGAAGTCCATGCTTCCCAATTTTTACAAACTGTTTGAGACTGATAATTGTAAAAAAAGTTTTGACAAGCATATCAAGCCACTTCTAGATGAAAGACTGACCGCTGCTAAAATACAAGATCAAAAACAATGGAATATCGCTTTGTTTGAAAAGTACTGCATAATTGAAGAGGAAAGGGGAGCTGCCAAACTAAGAGTTCGTTATGCCTTATGTAAGCGCGTCTTTGGGGGAAAGACGGTCACAATCAAGAGGCTTCCTCACGAAGCTGGCACTCAATAAAATGGACTTCAACTTCAAGTTGTTTGATCAGCTTTTACTGTTGCTCTTCTCTCAAGGTTTTACATTGTTCTCTGTGGATTCTACAGTGCAAGGGGTTTTATAGTGACCGCTTGCATACTAATTTAGCTACGTAATCTAGTGTGCACGTGCCATCATCCTAGAATACTATTGGTTGCTAAGATGTAATGAGCTTGTACTTTGCTGTACACATTTGAGTATAAGACGTAAAATTACTACTAAAGTTATCGAGTAGATTACTTGGATACTTAAGTAATTAAATAGATAAGCCTACAAGGCACGCGACCATGTAAAAGTCTTCCAACAAGGTCGCTGCTTGTTGTAGTTTTACGAGTTCGAATCATACGATGACGCAGTGGAATAATATTCATCCAGAGAAAGGAGTTAGCAGCATTCGTAAACAACTTCGTTATTACGAAACTAATCCAGGTGTTTACAAGTAACTATTAAATCCTTTAATCCTTAGTTAACAAAAGGAGGTTAACTAACAAAAGAAATAGATTTGCTTATGCTATCAAAACTTGTACACTGTACAAAAGAAGTGTGCCAGTACATATGTATCGCTTACTGGCCGTATTGTACTTCAATGGTCAAGCCGCTTGGTAACGTAAAGTTAATTAAATGGTTTAAACTAATTAAATCATAAACTAAGTAAAGATTAACTGAACTGCACTTTTGCTTCGTAACATGACTCCCTCCCTTCGAAGCACTCGTCCTCGAGTGGACAAAGAAAGATAAGTCAGGGCATGAAGAAACATAGTGCTGAATGAGCAATAAAAAGCAAAAGTTAATGAAAATATTGGTGAATATACAAATGTAAGTAAACAAACATGTGCGCACGTATAAGCGCGAAAAACTAGGTTATACGTTGCGATAAATGAGTCTATCTTGTCGCTATCAGTATTTTCCTAACCAAGTCTACCTCTATAGTTACGCTAATAAGCTGCACTAAGTAGTTCTCGCCTGGGTCGACCAACCCATATAACTGGAACGGTGTGAACAAATGCACACTCCAGGGGTCGACATACAAAAGTTATACTTAAAACGTATCTGGTGCGGTATGCCGTCACACAGATTACTACTATTACAAATATAAATGGAGTAATAAACGTATTAAGACTGTGTTTGGGATAGGACCAGGCAGGTGTGCTACATGCCATCTCACCGATTTCCACGAAACTAGGCACAGTGAAAGGGTTCATCCCAAAACTCAAATAGCCAAAAGGGCTTAGAATTTGGATATATTCCGGGGGGACTAGACCACCCCCCCTGGTTTTGGGGCTGAAATCTCAAATTTCCACCCAGAAAAGGTAGAGAAGTACAAAGCTCTCCTGCTCGCAAACGCCAGCGGATTTTATTGTCCCTTTGCAAGAGCAATTGCACATCCTTCCTAAGTTCACAACAGAAAGTTTGAGTCATGTGAATGATTTCTTGTCAATCATCCTAAGTTAATGATTAACGAGGTAATTGGCTAATTTCAAAAACGCTAAAATTAAGGGTATTTGAAGCCAAATATCTCCAATGCGCATCCTTACATTGAAAGGCTAATACTGTCACAGTAAAGAACTACCCTTGGGCAACAAAAATCAAGAGAAACATTTTTGGGCTCTGAAATATTTTTTGCACAAGCACCGTTCAAAGTATGAATATAACAAAGGCGATTGTGACTGATGTGGTTCCTTCAACGAAGGCAAAACAAACGATTGTAGGTTTGTACACGTATTTACCTCATGCGATTCCTAAATATATAACTCGTTTAACTCTACTGAAGACTCGAGAGGCCAAGGATTTCAGAATTTGACGTCGAATCTGTGAGAAATCCGGAGCCAAAACATTGTATGGAGCACTGAATGGCATCAAGAAAACGATCGATATTCCCAAAAGAACTCAAGCGAACAGTACAAAACTAAGGAATGCGGCACAGTATACTCACATGATTCCTTGTTTTATTTATTTTGTTCTTGAGCTCGAAACCATTGTTTGTTGACATATTGCATGTTGATCGTAGCGATTACATAATAACATTCCCGCGTTGGACACATCTGACTCGTGATTCAACAGGGCAATTTCGCTCTAAATAGTCTCTAGTATCCATTATTTGACACGATTCCAAGATATATCAGGATAAAAGGAAATTGTTAATCTTCCTTCTTCAAGAACTATCGCTCAAACGGCGCCCCAAATGACATTTGGCGCCAAAATGTGAGCCTTCACAATCGTGGCCAGCGGATACACAGGGATCCCGTCTAAGGTTTTGTGTGGTATCACGGCAGTTTAAGGGTGTCTCAAAGTAGGTTTTACTGACCACACTTCCACTTTTCATTCGGCACATTGATAGACTTATCCTAGACCGATCAAAACGACCTTGGCAACGATAAAAAATATTGTTGAAATCAGTTTTTCTAAAATTTCTCAAGATTTCGATGATCTCTAGACAAGCGATTATATGCGTGATAAACTACATACTAAGGCAAAGCAGCTGAGACAGCATTCACACTGTTTGATCAGAGCGATTTTGAATATAATTCGCATAAAGTTATTTATGCGAATTATTCAAAAAGTTTGAATTTTTATTTAAAATGTATAGTTGCATGAGTTTGACCTTGATGGTATAGTTTCCTTGGAAGATGACATATATAGGGGTGCCTGACATATAGGGGCGATGGGGAGGGGTGCTAATCAAACAACGTTTGCCTGACATATAGGGGCGCCTGACAAATAGGTGCGATGGGGAGGGAAGGAGAGGTAATCGGGCAACGTTGATTTCCACCCCTCTCCTCCCTATCGCCCCTATATATCAGGCGCCCCTACATATCAGGTAACGTAGTTCGTGGTAACGTAGTTTGATGACCACCCCTCCCCATCGCCCCTATTTGTCAGGTAACATGGTTTGTTTACCACCCCTCCCCTTCCCATAGCCCCTATCTGCCAGGCGTCCCTATATGTCAGGTAACGTAGTTTGATGACCGCCCCTCCCCATCTCCCCTATTTGTCAGGTAACATGGTTTGTTTACCACACCTCCCCTTCCCATCGCCCCTATATGTCAGGCGCCCCTATATGTCAGGTAACGTAGTTTGATGACCACCCCTCCTCCCCATCGCCCCTGGCAGGTGCCCCTATATGTCAGGTAATGTAGTTTGATGACCAGCCCTCTCCTCCCCATCGCCCCTATATGTCAGGTAACGTAGTTTGATTACCACCCCTCTCCTCTCCATCGCCCCTATATGTCAGGTGCCCCTATATGTCAGGTAACGTAGTTTGAGTACCACCCCTCCCCTCCCCATCGCCCCTATTTGTCAGGCGCCCCTATATGTCAGGCGCCCCTATATGTCAGGTAGCGTAGTTTGATTTCCACCCTTCCCCATTGCCCCTATATGTCAGGTAACGTAGTTTGATGACCACCCCTCCCCTCCCCATCGCCCCTATTTGTCAGGCGCCCCTATATGTCAGGCGCCCCTATATGTCAGGTAGCGTAGTTTGATTTCCACCCTTCCCTATTGTCCCTATGTCAGGTAGCGTAGTTTGATGATAGTTTGATGACCACCCCTCTCCTCCCCATCGCCCCTATATGTCAGGTGCCCCTATATGTCAGGCGCCCCTATATGTCAGGTAGCGTAGTTTTATTTCCACCCTTCCCCATTGCTCCTATATGTCAGGTAGCGTAGTTTGATGACTACCCCTCTCCTCCCCATCGCCCCTATATGTCAGGTGCCCCTATATGTCAGGTAACGTAGTTTGATTTCCACCCTTCTCCATTGCCCCTATATGTCAGGTAACGTAGTTTGATGACCACCCCTCTCCTCCCCATCGCCCCTATATGTCAGGTGCCCCTATATGTCAGGTAACGTAGTTTGATGACCACCCCTCCCCTTCCCATCGCCCCTATATGTCAGGTGCCCCTATATGTCAGGTAAAGTAGTTTGATTACCACCCCTCTCCTCTCCATCGCCCCTATATGTCAGGTGACGTAGTTTGATTACCACCCCTCTCCTCTCCATCGCCCCTATATGTCAGGTGACGTATTTTGATTACCACCCCTCTCCTCTCCATCGCCCCTATATGTCAGGTGCCCCTATTTGTCAGGCAACGTAGTTTGAGTACCACCCCTACCCTCCCCTTCTCCCCTATATGTCAGACGCCCCTATATGTCAGGTGCCCCTATATGTCAGGTAACGTAGTTTGATTTCCACCCTTCTCCATTGCCCCTATATGTCAGGTAACGTAGTTTGATGACCACCCCTCTCCTCCCCATCGCACCTATTTGTCAGGCGCCCCTATATGTCAGGTAACGCAGTTTGAGTTACCACCCTTCCCCATCGCCCCTATATGTCAGGCAATGTAGTTTGATTTCCACTCCTCTCCTCCCCATCGCCCCTATATGTCAGGTGCCCCTATGTGTCAGGCAACATAGCTTGATTACCACCTCTCCCCTTCCTATCGCCCCTATTTGTCAGGTAACGTAGTTTTATTACCACCCCACCCCTCCCCTCCCTATCGCCCCTATATGTCAGGCGATCGACCTTATGTGTCAGGCAACATAGTTTGATTACCACCCGTCCCCTCCCCATCGCCCCTATGTGTCAGGTAACATAGTTTGATGACCACCCCTCCCCATCGCCCCCCTATATGACAGGTGCCCCTAAATGTCAGGTAACATAGTTTGATGACCACCACCCCTCCCCATCGCCCCTCTATATGTCTGGCGACCCTATATTTCAGGCAACAATGTTTGTTACCACCCTTCTCCTCCCCATCGCCCCTATATGACAGGTAACATAGTTTGATGACCACCCCTCCCCTCCCCTCCCCATCGTCCCTATTATTGTCAGGCAAACGTTGTTTGATTACCACCCCTCCCCATCGCCCCTATATGTCAGGCGCCCCTATATTCAGTCAACATATTTTGATTACCACCCCTCTCCTCCCCATCGCCCCTATATGTCAGGCAACGTCGTTTGATTACCGCCCCTCCCCATCGCCCCTATATGTCGGGGGCCCCTATATTCAGTCAACATATTTTGATTACTACCCCTCTCCTCCCCATCGCCCCTATATATGTCAGGCACCCCTATATATGTCAGGTATAAATGCTACAAGCCCCACTAAGTCAAACACTATGATCAATGCCATCGCATCGCTCTCTTCCAAGGAGGCCATACTCATGCAACTATACATTTTAAATAAAAATTCAAACTTTTTGAATAATTCGCATAAATAATGTTTATGCGAATTATATTCAAAATCGCTCTGATCAAACAGTGTGAATGCTGTGTATGTAGTTTATCACGCATATAATTGCTTGTATAGAGATCATCGAAATCTTGAGAAATTTTAGAAAAAACTGATTTCAACAATCTCAGTTTTATCGTTGCCAAGGTCGTTTTGATCGGTCTAGGATAAGTCTATCAATGTGCCGAATGAAAAGTGGAAGTGTGGTCAGTAAAACCTACTTTGAGACACCCTTAAACTGCCGTGATGACACAAAACCTTAGTCGGGATCCCTGTGTATCCGCTGGCCACGATAGTGAAGGCTCGCATTTTGGCGCCAAATGTCATGTTGCTTCGCAGGATAAAATTCATTTTGGGAGCCGTTTTAGCGATAGTTCTTCAAAAAGGAAGATTAACAATATCCTTTTATCCTGATATATCTTGGAATCATGTCAAATAATGGATACTAGAGACTATTTAGAGCGAAATTGCCCTGTTGAATCACGAGTCAGATGTGTCCAACGCGGGAATGTTATTATGTAATCATTACGATCAACATTCAATATGTCAACAAACGATGGTTTCGAGCTCAAGAACAAAATAAATAAAACAAGGAATCATGTGAGTATACTGTGCCGTATTCCTTAGTTTTGTTCTGTTCGCTTGAGTTCTTTTGGGAATATCGATCGTTTTCTTGATGCCATTCAGTGCTCCATACAATGTTTTGGCTTCGGATTTCTCACAGATTCGACGTCAAATTCTGAAATCCTTGGCCTCTGGAGTCTTCAGTAGAGTTAAACGAGTTATATATTTAGGAATCGCATGAGGTAAATACGTGTACAAACCTACAATCGTTTGTTTTGCCTTCGTTGAAGGAACCACATCAGTCAAAATCGCCTTTGCTATATTCATACTTTGAACGGTGCTTGTGCAAAAAATATTTCAGAGCCCAAAAATGTTTTTCTTGATTTTTGTTGCCCAAGGGTAGTTCTTTACTGTGACAGTATTAGCCTTTCAATGTAAGGATGCGCATTGGAGATATTTGGCTTCAAATACCCTTAATTTTAGCATTTTTGAAATTAGCCAATTACCTCGTTAATCATTAACTTAGGATGATTGACAAGAAATCATTCACATGACTCAAACTTTCTGTTGTGAACTTAGGAAGGATGTACAATTGCTCTTGCAAAGGGACAATAAAATCCGCTGGCGTTTGCGAGCAGGAGAGCTTTGTACTTCTCTACCTTTTCTGGGTGGAAATTTGAGATTTCAGCCCCAAAACCAGGGGGGTGGCGTAGTCCCCCCGGAATATATCCAAATTCTAAGCCCTTTTGGCTATTTGAGTTTTGGGATGAACCCTTTCACTGTGCCAAGTTTCGTGGAAATCGGTGAGATGGCATGTAGCACACCTGCCTGGTCCTATCCCAAACACAGTCTTAATTACTTAGCTCGTATTCAGGATTGGCATTCCAATACATTGATGAGCAGGTAAAGTTCAAATAATTGTCCAAATCATTGTCTATATACAGTTTTGTAGGGAGTTTTGTCACTTGCGTTTGTTCAATGGTCTTATCACAGGCGATGCAGTTGTCTGGGTTGCCATTCACAACAATCAATTCCATGGGTGCCTGCGTCGATTCTCGTGGTTCAGGTACAGGTATAAAGTGGTATCTGAATCGATGACGACATCGGCAAAATAGTATGAGGAACAAGATGCTGTAGAGGGTAGCTATGGTCAGTCCCAAGTACGCACATACTTCAGCAGTTGTAGTAACCTTAGCGTCATGGATCTTCTTAATGTTTTTGCGGACAAGGTTGATTTGATTAGTCAGTTGTCCGTCTAAGAGGCGATATGTTTGATCCAGGTGCTGTAAGGTAGTCTTGTTCATCTGAAGTGGAGGTGGTATTTGCATTTGCCGGTATGGCAATTGTAGAGTATCGTGATGTGCAGCGGATATCCAAGGCACATACTGGATTTGGTCTGGTTGCAAAATTGGCACTGAAATTTCGATGCGCTGAGGGCAGTGGGACAAACCAGTTTGCACACCCCAAAAGGTGACGTTACATGGGAAATGATAGATCATCAAGGGAGCAAGTTCAATGGAACCAACATTGAGTTGTAAGCGACCAGTGGTAGTGCTGAGGTAGGAGCGGCCACCAAGGTGTAGTAGAGGAATGAAATGAGAACAGTCCATAGCTGGTTGATGGTGGCGAGGAAAGGTCATGTGAGACTTGGCATTCCAAGGTAGACCTAACCATTCCAAATCGTGCACAGGGCGGAGGATGTGTTGTGGGCAGAGTAGAGAGTTATCCTGCTGAAAACACTTAGCTAGGGAATCTGCTTTGACTATTGTTTTTGTATTAGAGCAAGTTATCAAGGCGAGGTCGTCTGTTAGGTTGGGAACCGTATAACAAATACCCGAGGCATTGTACTTTACAGGTGTTAAATATTCAACCGAACAGAGGGCCTCGTCAGTTGCTAGTTCAGGTACTGTGATTAATATACTAAGGTCAAGTCTATTGCTAAAGTGTTCGATGTCAACCATTGAATTGACTAGAAGAGGGAATCCATCATTGAGAATTTGTGAACTAAAACTCATAGATGGATCTTCCTGGAGTTTCTTAGACAGTCGTTGCATAAGGAAAGGAGGGAAATGGGCGTATCCCACCAGTTCCTTCTGTCGTAATCGTGCGAGTTGACTGAACATTCCTTGAATTTCATTTAAACGCAAAATGGATGAAAATGCGCGGTTATTAATAGCGGTGAAATGACAGATGCATTCTAGGAGTGAATTGAAATGGCAGTCTTTCTTCTTATCAGTCTGCGAGTCTAGTCTACTGGGAAGAAGACTATCAGTTGGGATTATCTCCTTCGTATTCTCGAAATCTACGTTAGGCGGTGGGCTATCAGTAGGTGTCACTTCTTGCACATTGTCTAAATCTGCGTTAGGCAAGTGTAATGACTTGGATGGTGCATCTACTGATCCATCTGGTACTAATTGTGAGACTAACAAAGCGTCACATTCGTCATTATCATGCAAATGAACCTTGGGATTACCTTCTGGTTTCTGGCATGGATAGACATGATCGGTTATAGTGGCAACAACATAAACATCATCATCATCATCTTTGTAGTTGAATGACTGTTCAATGTCACAGTTGACATCGTTTGAAGGATAACACACATCGCATTGTGCGTATTTTCTTGGATAATCAGTATCTTCTTCATCAACGTATTCTGGTTGAGTAGTATCATTGTCAATCAAACCTGACGGATTAAACGGTCGTGCCGTCATTTCTAGTGTTCCGTTCTGAAAGTCTATCTTAGAGTTAAAGTATTGGAGGAAATCACGTCCAATAAGAACATCATGTACAAAGTTCTCAACAACATATGGTTGGAAAGGACAATTACTGTCTCCCAAGGAGAACGTAACATCAAGTTTTCCCATGATTTGAAGAGAAGCGCCCTTAACTATTCGGGCATGCAAATCAATATCTTTAGCAAGCAAGGATAACTTGGATAGCTCATTGGAGCTCAGCCAAAAGTTGGAACTTATAATAGACATGGAAGCACCAGTGTCGACTAGGCAGAAGACAGGTAAGCCTTCTATGAGTCCTTTAACATAGGTATTATTAGATTTGTGAATTAACGGTATACATGTGATAGATCGTGAGTCGTTAATGGTGTTTGAACCGTGAAGAGGTGTCACTTCATGTGCAGATTCTATAGTGATGCTAGGTACTTCTATTGAGCTAGGTGGTTGAGCTTCTATTGATGTACTATTCATTATCTTTGAGTTCGCTTTCGTCTCCATATCATCAGGAATAGGCTTTCTGTTTGTATTATCCATCTCATTATGCAAGTTAGCATAGTTTTCTATTAACTTTGTATTTGTTTCATGATCAGAGCCTGTATGTTTAATACTTTTTCGGTCATTATTTGGGTTGTGCGTCCCATTGGTTTCACTTGAAGTACTTTCTTCGCATGGCCTCTTGTGACTAAAGTGAGTCAATGGATATGAAATTTGTTCATCTAGAACTTCTTTTAATTCTTCGATTGTTGATTTACTTTCACTATTGGCCGTGTCTTCATTGACGGCGTGAGGCTCAGGGAGCGATTCTATGATTGGCTCCGTATCTTGTTTTATGGTTTCTATAATTGGCTCTTTATTTGGCGTTTCAACTTGGCAAGATTCATTATTAGAATCTGCATTTGCGTCAGTGTTTGTGCACTGGCTACTAATATGATCATCATTATTTGGATATGGTTTCATTGTAATGTGCTCACTCGTTATTTCAATAGAACAATTAATCGGTGATTGTTGAACAATAGGTGTGTTTACATCTGAATTACCATTTGCACTACATGTCGTAGGTTCGTGAAAAGATGATAAACATTCAGGTTTACATACACTGGTCGGGACTCCAGCGTAGTCATTAAGTGATGAATTGTGAGAGAAGTTAGTGGAAGGTGATGGGGAAGCATCGCCCGGTGGCACAACATTAGTGTCTAATACACACATGTCAAAATTACGTGCATCTAGTGTAGTGAAATTGTCATAAGAATAAGAATATGGATTACAAGCATCTAAGGCCCCTACATTTTCCCGAAAACCTGCAGGGACCGTGCTCAGTTTTCCTGCTGATAATGGGAGGGCTGTTGATTAGGTAAGGTAGGTGCCCCACTAGGAGAGTTTCTTGGCAAATTACGGTTCTCTCTAGGAAGCCGTGGATCCCATTCCGGCTGCATCTTTGTGCGGCAGTTATAGCTGGTGTGTCCTTGGCGATTGCAATTGTTACAGATTGGGTGGCCTTCGGGCGTACGCCTATTACGGAAAGAATTATCGTTACGTCCATTGTAGCTTGATCTGTTGTAGCGAAAGTTGTCTGATCGAGGAAAACTAGAACCTCGATTCATATTGGCATTACCTCGTAGGGCCTGTCGCAATTCCTGTTGAATAATGTCGCGAATTGAAGATTCAGTGAGAGGTTGTTCCCTAGGAGGCGCGGCGAAGGAATTGGCATTAGCCGTGAACGCTGCTACAGCTGCAGGTTTCTCTTGAGGAGACCTTTGTGGTTGTAGCTGTGATATCAATGCCTGGACTACAGCTTGTGGCAAAGGAGCTTGCGTGGCTGGTTTAGACACTGCTTCCTTTAGTTTCGCCATGCGTTCAGCCTGTTCAAAAGAGTCAGGTTGTTGTAACACAATGTGTGAACGAATATCAGGGCGTAGTCCTTGAATCAGAATATGTAGCCACTCCATTTTGGCTAAGCGTAAACGTTGACACTGACGTCGAACATCCGCGGAAAAATCAGCGACCGTTTCGGTAGCTCCCTGTTTTCTTTGAGTCAGTTGTTGTCGTAACAGCCATTTGTCAGCACTAGAATCGAATTGATTACGAAGTAAGGCTGTTAAATCATCATAAGATTCATAAGCGCCGTCATCCAGAGAGTTAAACCAAATATTGGCATGACCTGCCAGACTGAGCGGGAGTGCTCTCACACGCTTCTCGGCTGGCCAAGAAAAGAAGTTGGCATAGCGATCAAACGAGGAGAGAAATTGATCGACATCATCCACACCATCTCCACGAAAGATTGGAGGTTTGGTGGTATAGCCTCCTGAGCTCTGAGGATGGCTCTCTTTAAGTAAAGCAGCGAGTTGTTGATTAGTGACTTGTTGTGATGCGGCAAAAGTAGCACTAAAACCATGAAGGATTTCGGCTAGTTGGTCCGCATTCATATTGATTGCAGGATTGAAAGATTGTTGATCTGGAATATCGTTACTCTGAGACGGAGTGTCAATTAGATTGGGATTAGAAATTGCTTGAGCAGTCGAGCAGTCAGAACAATATAATCCCGATTGTTGAGCGCTCCGTGTTACTGCGCGGGTCTGAATACGTTCGCGCGACAGGTTGTCAGTCGCCGAAAAAAAAAGAAAGAAACGAAAACGACAAACAGTAATTGTTAGGAGCTCGTACAATATTCACGAGAATGTAATATTAGGTGTTATGCAACACAACGTGATAATACTGACAAAAGTGAACCACAATTCTAGTCAAATCTATGATAACATCACAATCTAACGAAAACAGAAAACAATTAAGAAGGCATATATGTGCAATGAAATAGAAAAATAATAATAATTAGAGAAAAAAAATTATAATAATTTACAACTTGCTTAACTACAATGTCAACAGCAGAAAACAGAAAGTGAAAAGATAACTCACAGTTGCTTGTTGTCTTGTGCTTGTTTTGCTGACACTAGTACTGTTTCACAGCTCTGGAGTGGTGGTCGTTACCTCCTGCACTTGAACTGGGGTTAGATTCGTAGGTTGCTGTTGCTCAATGCCGTGAGCCAGTCGAACTCGCTACAATAGTGACAGGTTTTGCTGTCTCGGCTGAGGTCGTCGCGTCGCTCTACGTCGTTCTGTCGTTGAGCGCGTACTTGGTCTTGTAACCAGAGCAGTCGTTGACGGTACATGGACTTCTGACTAATCAGTCAAAAATGTACCCGGGTTTCTCTACCAATTTGTAAGTGCGTCCGGCTTTGGGGGAAAGACGGTCACAATCAAGAGGCTTCCTCACGAAGCTGGCACTCAATAAAATGGACTTCAACTTCAAGTTGTTTGATCAGCTTTTACTGTTGCTCTTCTCTCAAGGTTTTACATTGTTCTCTGTGGATTCTACAGTGCAAGGGGTTTTATAGTGACCGCTTGCATACTAATTTAGCTACGTAATCTAGTGTGCACGTGCCATCATCCTAGAATACTATTGGTTGCTAAGATGTAATGAGCTTGTACTTTGCTGTACACATTTGAGTATAAGACGTAAAATTACTACTAAAGTTATCGAGTAGATTACTTGGATACTTAAGTAATTAAATAGATAAGCCTACAAGGCACGCGACCATGTAAAAGTCTTCCAACAAGGTCGCTGCTTGTTGTAGTTTTACGAGTTCGAATCATACGATGACGCAGTGGAATAATATTCATCCAGAGAAAGGAGTTAGCAGCATTCGTAAACAACTTCGTTATTACGAAACTAATCCAGGTGTTTACAAGTAACTATTAAATCCTTTAATCCTTAGTTAACAAAAGGAGGTTAACTAACAAAAGAAATAGATTTGCTTATGCTATCAAAACTTGTACACTGTACAAAAGAAGTGTGCCAGTACATATGTACCGCTTACTGGCCGTATTGTACTTCAATGGTCAAGCCGCTTGGTAACGTAAAGTTAATTAAATGGTTTAAACTAATTAAATCATAAACTAAGTAAAGATTAACTGAACTGCACTTTTGCTTCGTAACACTTAGAAGACGCGAAGAAAAGAGATAGCCAATCCATGGCCAGTAACATTTGGAAGTATATTAAATACTCTGCGGCCATTGTGGGTAGTGCAGTAGTGGCAAACTACGCGTACGCTTGGTGGGCTTTGAGTGATGTCCGGCTCAAGCGAGACATAACGTTGGTCAGCGGTTCTGAGTATCAATCCATCGGTCTTCATGGAGTCCAGTGGATTTGGAACAATCAAGCAAAGAGACTGGGTCTGATCGGTAGAGGAGAAGGCGTGGTTGCTCAGGAGGTAGAGCAGCTCTACCCATGGGCTGTCATCGAAGGGTATGATGGGTACAAACGAGTTAATTACAATGCACTAAGAGCAATGCTAAAAATCAAATCCCTGTGGAAGTGAGCCACGTAGTTTAAAATGATTGTAGAATTTTAAATATATAATTACTCGGGCCATTCCGAAGGAAGCCCGAGTTATAAAATGGGCCTTCTTTTTATTATTTTATTTATTTTTTGGTTAGGCTTCGGAATGCGAAGTATTTGATCATATCGGTACACACAATGCGAAGTATGTGACCTTCTCGAGTTTTTTTTATAGGCCATGCAATTAAAAACCCGTTAGCAGCTTCGTCGAGGGAGACTAAGCTTCGCCAGATCATAGTCTGAATCGTCTGCATGGATGTTATATTATTATGTCTCTGAAGCTAGAGAGCGAGGGTTTGATTTTCCAGTAGATTTTGTTTTGATAGCTAATCTCGCTTTGCTTGCTGCCTGACTGTCGTCACGCGCCGTGAAAAACCGTTTAAAAAGTATCCGACAGTAAAACGAAACACATTTCTCAGATATATGATGATGGATGTTTATTTTATTCGCGTTTGAAAAATTCAGAAGGAAAAGGAATCGTAGAAGTCGTACTTCAAAACTTCATCATAGGAAAGGCGAGCAAGGTCAATGTACGAAATTTGGGATCATGCCAAAGTAGTTTTAGCCTATTTATATACATGTACTTGCACAATAGAGAAGCGCATTAATTAGTGGCGTCACAACTCAGACAAACAAGCCAAATTTTTCATATCCTTCAGTCCGATTTTGTTAGTTATATATTTTACTGACAATTGTTTTGAAAATAAGCAGTGTTTGCATGATAAAATGTAGGTTTCTCCGTGTTCTTTTCAGTACGATGCATGATCCTTATCTGAGTCATTCATCTATGACGCGATCTAATTTTAGAACCGCCGCGCAGAGCTATTTAAAGCAGAATTTCCACGCTCAAAACAGGTCAGTGAACGGCAAAAATACAATCGAAATCAAAACGTCATTAGATTTTAGGGATCTGTTACAGAAGAAGACGCTCAATGAGCGTATAGTCGGGTATTATGACAATGAAAGTTGCGTGACGAGAGAGACTAGTTGTGTCAATGAGCATCGATAAAGATCTCCGATTCATGGAAGGACGTCTGTAGTACGTCTTTAAACGTACTTGAGGTCACTCGAGGTTGCATATTCATGTCGCCACAAACGGGTCGAATAGTTTCCGAACGCCTATCAAACTAAATCCGAAAGTATGATTCGCTCTCACAACATATTCAATAACACATAAGTACAATTCGGTCATTTTTCTCTATGCTCACCCATACATAGTCTCCCTCGTCACGCAAATGCAACTGTCTTTGTCCTTGTCATAAAGCCCGAGTGTACGCTCATTGAGCGTCTTGTTCATTGACATTCACTGCATGTGCAAGTTTTTTGTTTACGAGCACTATTTCTTATCATTTAAGGCCCGTCCAAACGAGTAAAACATTTCAGTAAAACATCATAAAACATTGTTTTGTAAAACATGTATTCGTTTGGCCACCATGTCAAACATTCTGTCAAACATCGTAAAACATTTCTTTTGTTCTCGCTTGCGTAAAACATTGTTGAGCTATGAGTCGTTTGGACAGCCCGTAAAACATTGTTATGCTGACGCATGCGCACAAGGTAACCAACGCATGCGCACGAGTCTTGACATCCAATGTTTTGTCAAACATGTTGTATTCGTTTGGACAGCCCGTAAAACATCACACCATGTTTTATAAAACAATGTTTTACGATGTTTTAACGCAATGTTTTACCATGTTTTATTCGTTTGGACAGCCCGTAAAACATCACACCATGTTTTATAAAACAATGTTTTACGATGTTTTAACGCAATGTTTTACAATGTTTTATTCGTTTGGACAGCCCGTAAAACATCACACCATGTTTTATAAAACAATGTTTTACGATGTTTTAACGCAATGTTTTACCGATGTTTTATTCGTTTGGACAGCCCGTAAAACATCACTCCATGTTTTATAAAACAATGTTTTACGGTGTTTTAACGCAATGTTTTACCGATGTTTTATTCGTTTGGACAGCCCGTAAAACATCACTCCATGTTTTATAAAACAATGTTTTATCATGTTTTATTCGTTTGGACAGCCCGTAAAACATCACACCATGTTTTATAAAACAATGTTTTACGGTGTTTTAACGCAATGTTTTACCGATGTTTTATTAGTTTGGACAGCCCGTAAAACATCACACCATGTTTTATAAAACAATGTTTTACGGTGTTTTAACGCAATGTTTTACCGATGTTTTATTCGTTTGGACAGCCCGTAAAACATCACTCCATGTTTTATAAAACAATGTTTTACGGTGTTTTAACGCAATGTTTTACCGATGTTTTATTCGTTTGGACAGCCCCTAAAACATCACACCATGTTTTATAAAACAATGTTTTACGATGTTTTAACACAATGTTTTACCGATGTTTTATTCGTTTGGACAGCCCGTAAAACATCACACCATGTTTTATAAAACAATGTTTTACGATGTTTTAACGCAATTAAAGCCCTCTTTTTGTTCCTTTGACACTTGGTATATAACAAAACACTTAGATTACTGAGACCTCGGTGGCCTCGTGGGACCACGAAACATACTGTTTCCCTCGGTCCCAGTAAATAAGCAATAAATATAATAGCCATTATAGTAGATACACCTGTTTTCAAAAACGTTGCCATTTACAAAATACAAAATAGTAAAATAGCAAAAAAGGAATTAATTAGAGAAACAAAAGAAATGCACTCAAGCTGAACTTTGGCTTATTGTTTCTCTAATCAATTCCTTTTTACTATTTTACTATTTTGTATTTTGTAAATGGACAACGTTTTTGAAAACAGGTGTATATGACAAATAGCACTATGAGTATGAGAGCGAGGCCATCGGGCCAGGAGAACTAGAAAAACAAACCAGCCACTTTATAAGTAATATTTTTCTCCGAGTTTTACACAAATATTGGTCTGCATATAATCATGCCGCGGTATAACGATTCTAGTTTGTGTAATAACAGCTAGAGAAAAACTACATACAAACCTTTCCTAGATACCCCGCCCGATAGCCTCGATCTCATGTTCAGTCGTACTGACAGCTGTTAGAGGATTATTTCTTAAATCCACGAGTTATAGGGATGGCATTGGTACCCAGGGTACGGGTGCCTTTGATTTTAGTTAGGATTCAAGTTAAGAACCGACGCGTTTGAGTCCGGCATAGCCTGGATCCGGATGCTTGTCCCTTTCGCCATTCATAGGAGTTGTAATCCAACACATGAATACTTTGATGCTTGTAGAAAGAATGGTAAATTTCACCTGAAGCAATACTCCCGTTTCGAGTTTGCTTAGACACCGCTGTACTCCTTGACAAAAGACGCGTTTGCTCAGGCTTAGCCTCAATCCAGAGAATAACCCGTGCAATTAAAAATGGTTTCTATTGTTGAATGTCAACATTAAACATTAAACAACACTTTTTCGCGTTCTCGTTGGTATTTGTGAATAATTTACACTGAATTGAGGCTAAGCCTGAGCAAATGCGTCTTTTGTCAAGGACAGCGGTCATCGCTTTTAAAACAACTCGAAACTGGGGTATTGCCAATTTTTGGGTTGCAACCACGACTCAAAATCCCTTGAGTTATAAATAACAATGAAACAGCCGCCATGTTGGATGATCTAACAAGAGAAGCTAATGAGGAATGCTTTGTTATTGTCATCCAACATGGCGGCTATGACGTAACGCGCAACCCAAGAATTAAAAATAATAATAATAATAATAATAATAATAATGCACGGGAGTGCTTGAGAGCTGTAGACACGGCTTCATAATGAATGCTGGTTATGTGCTGACAATTAGTTAAAACATCACAATTGTTTCTATAAGGACTAATTACAAAATGTGAACATTTTACGTGCTTGTTTGCATACCACACTTCGTTCCATAGAAAATAGGTCTGATTTGAATAATTTGACAACACAAAACCAACATTCACTTCGGTCTTGGTTTGACGCTTATTGTTTTGAACACGTTTTTTGAAATAGGCGTATACTGGTTCATCAATTCAGTGATCCAGAAAAGTGAGAGGAAACTAGACAGAAAATCAACAGGACTAAAGTGAATTCTGTAACCGAGTTCCACAATAGTGGTGTACAATGCCGTACAATGTCCACATGATTTGACATCGTAACTTTTCTGTTACGAAAAAAAAACACATTTCAATCTAAGACTTCTGCCTACTGTGACGTATTTTAGTACCGCGTATCAGCGTAAAAAGGGTAGGAATGGCCGTCGGAATGACCTAGAAATATACCCGAAAAAAAACTAACCGTAAAAATTTGCCGATGGTTTAAAATTCCCATGTGAAATTAAGGGGCGGGATGATCGTCGGAAAATTTGCATTAGACCCCTAAAGGAGACCAATCTGGGCGTGGCTTAAGAATTATTTGACCCCTAATAGACCGAATGCAATAATGGCGTCCAATTTCCATTGCCATTGTTCTGGACTGACTAGCCTCTCATACAGATGAAAATGCTTTTGTGTTTCCACATGAACACGAGGTTAGTCAGTCCAGAACAATGGCAATTGAAATTGGACGCCATTATTGTATTCGGTCTATAGATACCATTCTATCTTTATATTCAGCCATACAGTAGTTTCTATTTTTTAAAGCGTTTTATACATTTTATCATCATTATACAATACAATATCATAAATGGTCTAACTTTGATGTTACGAAGGCATGTATCAGGGTTTCGCAATGCTTGGAGGAGATAAATTTCTGATTGAAGCTATGTTCCTCAGAAGATAGAAGGCAGATTTGCAAATTTAATTTATTTATAATTTATCATGATTATCATTGTCTTTTAATGTTGTAAATACATAAAATATTAATTAGGGTACTGTTGCCATCAAGTCATCATCTTACCGCAGGAATAAGTATTCTTAGTTTTCTTTACTATTTGAATAAGAAGAAGACTGCAAGGCAAGAATGATGCAAACACCATTACACCACCCATGACATAAAACGAGGTGACATACGAGCCCATTTCATCGGCCAAATACCCTGAAATGGAAGAACATTGGTCACTATTCACACAATCTACCGTTAATTTGTTTGGTATATCAAGGCACATCGGACCCGCCGTAACAATCATGTCTACCAGCCGAATATAGGGAGAACCCCTGGTGCCGCTGATGTATTTAACTATTAGACTACGAGTTCGAGGTTTCTATGAGGCAATAGTCAACGAGGCGCGTAGCGCCGAGTTGACTATCCTCATGGAAAACGAGAATGAGTAGTCTAATTGTTTTAGCATAAACCATCCAGTAGGTCAGTAGAAAATGACAGAAACAAACAACAGACAATAATTCGTCGAGAAACTCCTCCGAAACATTAGCAAAACGCGACGACGAAGCCGCCATTTTGTTTGTTTACCTCTACTCGGGGTCAATGAGCTGATAAACGACTAGTAGCGAACCAATCAGATTGCAGGATTTGCGATAGACCACTGGATGGTTTATGCTAAAGGTGTATTAGTTAGTTGATATACATAACAGGTTAGCGTACTGTTGCCACAAAAATGTTGCTTGGCATCAAGTCATCATTTCTTGTTTCTCGGCATATTACCATTTGTTTTTGTTAGGAACCTAAACAGTCCCATCAAACAGAGTTTAAATAAAGTTATTATCATCATCGTCATCATTTAGGGTGTGCATATTTTTACGGCTTGGTATCTTATAGTGTATTTCACAAGGTCATTCCAGCAGCCCTGGAGTACATACCTGCAAATGGTGGCCCCCCACAAACAGTTATTGAAGATATCATGTACGCCATTCCAAGAGCAAGACCACTTTTCTCAGGCTCAACAACAGACATGAAGAACAAATTCTGGCAGAAAACAAATCCACCATTCGCAATGCCATACACGACACCAAACGCAACCAAGTGACTGTAGTTCTTGGCTAACGACAACAAGACAACAGAAAGCCCACATGCGAAGGTTGAAAGCTGGAGCGAATAAAGTGAAGAGAATCTGAACTTGTTGAGGATTTGTCCAAAGACAATACGAGATACAGCATTGCAGATAGCAAAGTAAATGTAGACTTGAGCAGATTTACTGTTTGACATGCCCAGGTCCTTGGCAAACTGCACCTGTACAGAGGGAAATAGAATCAATTCGATAAGAAAGAAAGAAATGAATGAAGAAATGAATGATTCAACGGATGAAAGAATGGCTGAATAGATAGATAGATAGATGGATGGATGGATGGATGGATGGATGGATGGATGGATGGATGGATGGATGGATGGATGGATGGATGGATGGATGGATGGATGGATGTTTGTATGAATGAATGAACGAATGAATGAACGAATGAATGAACGAAAGGATGACTGAATGGCTAAATCGACAGATCTTAATGAACATTTGAATCAATGCAATATAAATGAATGAACATATTTATACATGACAGGAGAGACAGAGCGATGGAAGGATGGGTGGATGAATGATAATAAAATCTTACCAGATGAATATGTGGTGAATAGATACCAACATAAGCCAGCACAACTGCTATTAAACCAACTGTATACCTAACATTGGAGAAGAGAGAACAACAGTCCCTTATCGTCATACGTCGCTGTACTTGCTGTACTTGCTGTACTTGCTGTACTTGCTGTACTTGCTGTACTTGCTGTACTTGCTGTACTTGCTGTACTTGCTGTTCTTGCTGTACTTGTTGTACTTGCTCTACTTGCTGTTCTTGATGTTCTTGCTGTTCTTGCAACACCAGCTGTACTTGCTCTACTTGCTGTACACCATTCTCTTGACTTGACATATTTTGAGTTATAACTGGATCATATGTTGTGGAAACAATGCATATCAACACCATCAGACCAGACATAACTCTAAAGGCATTTCTCCAGCCCAGTGTATCGATGAGGAGTTCATTACATTGACTTAATATCAACAATCCAATAACAGAGCCAGAACTAATAATACCAACAGCTAAAGCCCAGTTCTTCTTGAAATACATTTTTGTAACTGTATAACTAATGTTCAAAATAACGCCACCTGATAGACCAAAGAGGACACCATATGAAATATAGAGAATTATTAAGTGTTTCACAAAAGAGCTTGCAGCCAGTGATATAGCACAGATCAAACCACACGACATGGTCGCAGCTCTGTGTCCAAAGCGATCTGTCAATATGACACCCAGTGGCCCTCCAAACAGTGTAAGGCCAATAGCAATTGACCCTGCCCATGCTGAAATAAAAATACGTTAATGTTATCATTTTTTTTAATCCCACTGTCAAAATGTGTCAATACATGTATATTATAACAGCCTTGAGTTCTTGCGTTTCCAGGCTTGGGTAACGCGCATCCTGACTTTCAAACCTATCCTGTTAGTACCGTTGTTTCTAGCAAGACACTGTACTGTCAGTACTACTTTGTATATGGGCAAGACACTATTAGCAGTGCTTAGTATATGCATGGACAACACACTATTCAGTAGTAATACTTTGCATATAGGCAAGACACTATTAGCAGTGCTTTGCATATAGCCAAGACACTATTAGCAGTGCGGCTTTGCATATGGGCAAGACACTATTAGCAGTGCTATGTATATGGGCAAGACACTATTAGCAGTGCTTTGTATATGGGCAAGACACGATTAGCAGTGCTTTGTATATGGGCAAGACACTATTAACAGTGCTTTGTATATGGGCAAGACACTATTAGCAGTGCTTTGTATATGGGCAAGACACTATTAGCAGTGCTTTGTATATGGGAAAGACACTATTAGCAGTGCTTTGTATATGGGCAAGACACTATTAGCAGTGCTTTGTATATGGGCAAGACACTATTAGCAGTGCTTTGCATATGGGCAAGACACTATTAGCAGTGCTATGTATATGGGCAAGACACTATTAGCAGTGCTTTGTATATGGGCAAGACAATAGCAGTGCTTTGTATATGGGCAAGACACTATTAACAGTGCTTTGTATATGGGCAAGACACTATTAGCAGTGCTTTGTATATGGCAAGACACTATTAGCAGTGCTTTGTATAAGGGCAAGACACTATTAGCAGTGCTTTGTATATGGGCAAGACACTATTAGCAGTGCTTTGTATATGGGCAAGACACTATTAGCAGTGCTTTATTAGTATGCTTTGTATGGCAAGACACTATTAGCAGTGCTTTGTATATGGGCAAGACACTATTAGCAGTGCTTTGTATATGGGCAAGACACTATTAGCAGTGCTTTGTATATGGGAAAGACACTATTAGCAGTGCTTTGTATATGGGCAAGACACTATTAGCAGTGCTTTGTATATGGGCAAGACACTATTAGCAGTGCTTTGTATATGGGCAAGACACTATTAGCAGCGCTTTGTATATGGGCAAGACACTATTAGCAGTGCTTTGTATATGGGCAAGACACTATTAGCAGTGCTTTGTATATGGGCAAGACACTATTAGCAGTGCTTTGTATAAGGGCAAGACACTATTAGCAGTGCTTTGTATATGGGCAAGACACTATTAGCAGTGCTTTGTATATGGGCAAGACACTATTAGCAGTGCTTTGTATATGGGCAAGACACTATTAGCAGTGCTTTGTATATGGGCAAGACACTATTAGCAGTGCTTTGTATAAGGGCAAGACACTATTAGCAGTGCTTTGTATATGCCTTTGGGCAAGACACTATTAGCAGTGCTTTGTATATGGGCAAGACACTATTAGCAGTGCTTTGTATATGGACAAGACACTATTCTTTGTATATGGGCAAGACACTATTAGCAGTGCTTTGTATATGGGAAAGACACTATTAGCAGTGCTTTGTATATGGGCAAGACTGTCACTATTAGCAGTGCTTTGTATATGGGCAAGACACTATTAGCAGTGCTTTGTATATGGACAAGACACTATTCTTTGTATATGGGCAAGACACTATTAGCAGTGCTTTGTATATGGGCAAGACACTAATAGCAGTGCTTTGTATATGGGCAAGACACTATTAACAGTGCTTTTTATATGGGCAAGACACTATTAGCAGTGCTTTGTATAAGGGCAAGACACTATTAGCAGTGCTTTGTATAAGGGCAAGACACTATTAGCAGTGCTTTGTATATGGGCAAGACACTATTAACAGTGCTTTGTATATGGGCAAGACACTAATAGCAGTGCTTTGTATATGGGCAAGACACTATTAACAGTGCTTTGTATATGGGCAAGACACTATTAGCAGTGCTTTGTATAAGGGCAAGACACTATTAGCAGTGCTTTGTATAAGGGCAAGACACTATTAGCAGTGCTTTGTATATGGGCAAGACACTATTAACAGTGCTTTGTATATGGGCAAGACACTATTAGCAGTGCTTTGTATGGCAAGACACTATTAGCAGTGCTTTGTATATGGGAAAGACACTATTAGCAGTGCTTTGTATATGGGCAAGACACTATTAGCAGTGCTTTGTATATGGGAAAGACACTATTAGCAGTGCTTTGTATATGGGCAAGACACTATTAGCAGTGCTTTGTATATGGGCAAGACACTATTAGCAGTGCTTTGTATATGGGCAAGACACTATTAGCAGCGCTTTGTATATGGGCAAGACACTATTAGCAGTGCTTTGTATATGGGCAAGACACTATTAGCAGTGCTTTGTATATGGGCAAGACACTATTAGCAGTGCTTTGTATAAGGGCAAGACACTATTAGCAGTGCTTTGTATATGGGCAAGACACTATTAGCAGTGCTTTGTATATGGGCAAGACACTATTAGCAGTGCTTTGTATATGGGCAAGACACTATTAGCAGTGCTTTGTATATGGGCAAGACACTATTAGCAGTGCTTTGTATAAGGGCAAGACACTATTAGCAGTGCTTTGTATATGCCTTTGGGCAAGACACTATTAGCAGTGCTTTGTATATGGGCAAGACACTATTAGCAGTGCTTTGTATATGGACAAGACACTATTCTTTGTATATGGGCAAGACACTATTAGCAGTGCTTTGTATATGGGAAAGACACTATTAGCAGTGCTTTGTATATGGGCAAGACTGTCACTATTAGCAGTGCTTTGTATATGGGCAAGACACTATTAGCAGTGCTTTGTATATGGACAAGACACTATTCTTTGTATATGGGCAAGACACTATTAGCAGTGCTTTGTATATGGGCAAGACACTATTAGCAGTGCTTTGTATATGGGCAAGACACTATTAGCAGTGCTTTGTATACACAGGAAACGGCACTATGCAATACTATAGTTTGATTGTATAGAGTTTTACATTGACATATGCAATACCATATTTTACAATAATCTAGTGAAATCTCGCACGCTGATTGGTTAATTTTCCATGTGAATAAGAGTACATACGATGAAAATGACGTGAGATTTGTCACACAACGCAAAATGTTTTGAAAATATTTCGCCTTTTCCCTTACTTTCTTTGAAAAATATGAGCTTAACAGTTGAAGAAAATCCAAACTTTGATATCGAAGACTTTGATTGTCTTGTTCCCGACTGGGTAAATGATGATGATCTAATGAAGGAGTTGGAAAAACTAGAAAACCCCACTTTAGCTGAGCGATACGTTTCACTCACTGACAAACAATTAGATGAAATTGTTTGTGACGCTGAAGCAAAAGGGACCAAAAGAAATACAAAATGGATTGTCAAAACTATTGAAGGTAAATATATATGAAAAGTACAAAACCGTCATCTTTAAAATACCTTTTACTACTGCTTCAGTACAACAAAAATATTGTTTACAAACTACAGATTGGTGCCGTGACCGCGGACTCCCTCACACTCTGCTTGAAATGAACAACATTGATTTGGATACAGTTCTTCGTCGTTTCTATGCTGAAGCCAGGACGAAGAAGGGCGAGGAATACAGTCGTTCATCCTTTCTTGGTATAAGGAATGCTGTAGAAAGGCATTTCGTAGGAAACAACAAGTCCTTGAAGATCTCAAAAAATCCTCTATTCCAGCGTTCAAACAAAATGCTCGAGTGCAAACTCAAGTTAAATCGACGCCTGGGTAAAGAAAATGTCCAGCACAAGCCAGTAATTGACGCTGAAGACATAGAGAAGATCAGGACGAGTCCGTTCATGAATTTCCGTGATCCAGCTGGTCTCCTTCGCCGAGTTTGGTTTGTTGTTACGCTGTACTGGTGCCGTCGAGGATGCGAAGGCCAGCGACAACTTCGCAGTGACAGCTTTGAGTTATTGAAGGACAGCGAAGGGCAGAGCTTTGCAATAATGACCCACGACGAACAGTCAAAAAACCACCAGGGAGGCATGAAAGACAAACCAAGTCATGAAAAACAAACACGCCTTTACTCAACCGGTGTAGTTGGTGATTCATATTGGTGTTTGCAGCAGTACATCAACAAGCTAAACCCAGATCAACAAGCATTCTTTCAGCGCCCAAAGCCAAATGCAACCGAAGATCAGCAAATCTGGTACGAGAACAAACCGCTTGGGATAAATACACTTGAGAAAATGATGAAAGAAATCTCCATTGGTGCTGCACTGTCCAGAAAGTATACCAACCATTGTGTGCGAGCGACGGCCATTACCATCTGGTCTAACGCTGAAGTTCCATCCCGCCACATTATGAGTATTTCTGGGCACTCCAACGAGAGCAGTATTGCCAGCTATAACTCGAGGCCGACGACTCATCAACTTAAGAGATGTTCAAACATCTTATCGGCTGCATTAGCTGGAAAAAACACAGCTACACTAAACGAGCTCGAGGCTCCAACAAGTTCTGCCACAACCACAATGTCCACAGTCAATCACTCGATGCAGTGGAGTTCTTCTAATGCAGTAGCGTTCCCAAGTGGACTTTTCAATAACTGCACAGTCACAAATGCCAACATTTTCATTATGCCTCAAGACAGCAGCAAGTTGGCTTAAAAACACCTTTTTAACTTTTCTACAAAGAGCTTTAGAATGTATTTTGTCTTTTGACTGGAGTTTGAACGAGCTAAATTCTTGACTCGATTTGAATATTTTGTAAATGACCAATGAAAACCGTTCTTTTCGCACGTTGAAAAATAAACCAATCAGATTCAAGAAAAGTTATAGACAATGCTTTGTAAAATTTCTACTGTCACGCAATGCTTTTCCCCCGAAAAACTCTCTCAAATTTCCTGTCGTTCCTTTGGTTATTATTGTAAAAAACAAATCGCACATAGTTTTCCATTGTCTGTACTCTTATTGACAATGGATGACGCCATAAAATGTTCAAAACTTTGCAGTTGCGCTCGTGGTTCCACTTGAGTTTTGAACATTTTATGGCGTCATCCATTGTCAATAAGAGTACAGACAATGGAAAACTATGTGCGATTTGTTAATGGGATTGCATATGTATTGGTATTATTGTATGCAATGCAATCTGCAATGTCATGTGTATTGTATAAGTGTATTCAAGTGTCTGTCCAACACTGCATTGGGATTGCACAGTCTTGTTCAAAACTACATGAAATTGAACATGGTATTGAATAGTCATATACCACACCCTGTGTAATCCTTCTGTATCATTGTATAGTCAATACAATACTACAGTAGATTAGACATGGTATTGAATAGTCATATACCACACCCTGTGCAATCCTTCTGTATCATTGTATAGTCAATACAATACTACAGTAGATTAGACATGGTATTGAATAGTCATATACCACACCCTGTGTAATCCTTCTGTCAGGAGGGGTTAGTGGTCCCCTGGGACAATAACATCTGTTCTATTCACCCAGCCAGAAGTCTTCCCAGAAAAAAAATTCCCAGGAGAGAAAATATCAGAAAAATTTTTCCCAGGAGAGAGAATATTTCCTAACCAAAAACCAAACAAACAAACAAAAAAGGTACTCAAATAAGGTACTTTTTATGAAATAAAACAATTCCCAGGTACAGAAATATTTCCTATCCACATAACCTAATATTTTAATGGGATAATAGTTCTAATTATTAACTTTAATAGAATATATTTTTCACAGGAACCTATAATTGTTGCATATAATATACAAGTAGTCAAATACAAAACTCATCTTAGGTTTCCCAGGAAAGTACTGGTAGAACAGTTATTTCACAGAACAGACACCACTAACCCCTCCTGTTCTGTATCATTGTATAGTCAATACAATACTACAGTAGATTAGACATGGTATTGAATAGTCATATACCACACCCTCTGTAATCCTTGTGTATCATTGTATAGTCAATACAATACTACAGTAGATTAGACATGGTATTGAATAGTCATATACCACACCCTGTGTAATCCTTGTGTATCATTGTATAGTCAATACAATACTACAGTAGATTAGACATGGTATTGAATAGTCATATACCACACCCTGTGTAATCCTTGTGTATCATTGTATAGTCAATACAATACTACAGTAGATTAGACATGGTATTGAATAGTCATATACCACACCCTGTGTAATCCTTGTGTATCATTGTATAGTCAATACAATACTACAGTAGATTAAACATGGTATTGAATAGTCATATACCACACCCTGTGTAATCCTCAGTTCTGTATCATTGTATAGTCAATACAATACTACGGTAGATTAGACATGGTATTGAATAGTCATATACTACACCCTGTGCAATCTTTCTGTATCATTGTATAGTCAATACAATACCACCGACGGTAGATTAGACATGGTATTGGCATTCAAACCTTCATTAGCAAGGTGTATCGGGGGAATGAAATGCATTCCGACAGAAATTATCACTTGACAGTTATTTCAGTAATTACTTTCAATTGGCTGGCCGCGGATGATATTTTATTAACTCAACGGCTTCAACGGCGTGCTCCGTTTAGTAACATAATGTTGGTCTTTTCGAAAAATAGCGTCAGCAAACCATGCTCCATTCTCTGATAAAGCACAGTTTACAGCCAATCAGAGTGGGTTTTAACCTCCGAACGACAGTTCACTGACAGCTATGTTGTCAACAACTCGACCGATAGGTGCTTCAATCTTGTACCAGATCAGGGGCGTAGGCAGGGGGGTCACAGGGTGCCTGTGTCCCCCCTTCCTCTGGGTCTACTCTTTAAATTTATATGTTTGAGGAGGGGAGGGGGGGGGGGATTTGGTGGTGAACGATATGGTGTGACCCCCCCAATGGACAATCCTGGCCTACGCCCCTGCAGATGAGACTAAACTGTTGACCGATTGTTGGCCCAAAAGTTGGTCGTTTGTTGGTCGGCAACGATTTTGGATGTATTAATTGATTCAATGTCACTGTCATCAGGCCTGGAGTAGCTATCACTCTTACCAGTCGGACATTTAGGCTAGGTCACACTGCCGTAAAAAACTGCTTGCAGCTAATTGAAACAACCAATTAAAATGGTTACAATCAATTAGAAATAGTCAATTGCATTTTAACCAATATTCTTCTATTCAATAAATATAAATGATTTTTAGGTTCAAGAACCCGTCATGTATGAGCCTTAAGTTGACCTAGAAGTGATGTTTGATCATTTTATAAACCAAACGGATTGACGTACTGTCAAGCAGGGAACCGAGAGAACCTGGGTGCGATCGAATCTTGCACATGTAAAAATAAAATGTTTATTTTGAAATTGCATAAACATGTATTTGTATAATGGCTTGTACTTTTATTAATCTTCTGGCGAGGTTTCAGCGCGATCTGAGGCTTTTAAAAGTTTTTTTTAAATCTTATAGGATAGAAAATGGTTTGGGCTGCCTGTGCCAACCCATGATCCTTTGTGCTTCGTTATTGTTTTCAAAGCCCGCCATTTTAACGGTCATCATGTGAGCTTAGTTGTTATATTGTTTGAAGAGCTTTTTTAGCGCTCTTAGATCCTTAAAAGGTATAACCATCTACTGGAGTACTATCAAGAATACTGTAGAATGTCTTGGTAAGGATATTTCACAAATTTAATACAAGAAATCCGGGTGAGTACAGTTTGTAAATTTATCCACTACGCACTACGGTTTTCGCACTACGGTAGCTGAGTTTTAATGCTATCAAATCTTTTATAGTACTTTAATAAAGCTTATTATCTCTTCTATTTGATTTGAATGTATTCGAATATATGTTTATAAGTGTTCTGTGGAACGTTCTGTGAATGTGTTTTAGGTTTATTTGATAATTGAACTACATGTAAGACTTATGCACTTGTCATCGGCTTCCACGAGGGGGGGGACCCCGGGCTGTATTGGAGAAATGTGGGGGAAATGGAGGGACTTTGCTGGAGATTCTTGCCCCGGTACTGGGGGAAATGTGGTAGATAAGTTTATGGTCTCTCAACCCCCCGGAGAAATTAGGGGACTTATTTGTAAAAGGGTGTTTTCCATATAGAGTTTTGTTTTGTAGACGTAAGATTAGAAGGAAACAAAAAACAATTTTAATTTACAAAAATACAAACCGTGTTGGCGATCTGCTTACGACGATTGATATGTGGGATAGCTGTGTCAGTTCACGCCGCTAGTAAACTGGAAACTAGTGTGACTGAGTTGCATTGTTTGCAGAATCGTTTGCAGAAAAGTAGATTACGGTTCACGATCATAAAATCCTTGAAATTTAGTGTTCAAATTATGAATGCCATCTATTAACTATCTTCTCATAGTTACAATAGTGAGGTAGCGAAACTTAATATTCTCTTGACATTGATTGGGAAAACAAAGGGTTCGAGGCGATAATCCATCCTTTATTCATGACCATCTAACCGGAGGGAACCGGCGTATAGCGACTATCTGAACCAAAAATATCATCTCGCCAAAGGCAAAGGTTTTTTAAAACTGTATTTCTAAGACTAGAAAACCTATAAGTCTTTAAGACAAAGAAAAATTATTAGTGACGTGTGTGATGAGTGGTTCCATGGTGTTTGTATTGATGTTACTGTTGAGATGGCTGACCAGATGGATGAATATTTCTGTGCCATGTGTTTGTAAATTGTTTTGTCGAGAATAAATTTCTGTCATGTTGTGTTTTTCTTCTTCCGATGTTTTATTTTTTTTGGCCAGAGCTTTAGCCGTTTGTCCCCAGGTACTGGGGACTTTTAGGGAGATTTTCTAGGAAACGTTCCCCAAATATGGGGAAATACACTAATTTTGCAACGCATTCAAAGCAAAGTCCCCACATTTTCCCGGGGTCCCCCCCCTGGTGGAAGCCGATGACAAGTGCATTATCACTATCACGATAATTTCCCCGCCAAAACTGTATTGTTGTTCGTTTGGTCGACACTCTTGACTCTTGTTGTTTATTTTTGGTGACCAAGTTAGATAGAAACGTAATTTACGATTACATCATCAGTGGTTAACAATATATTATCTTTTCTATGAGTTTGGTGCAAGTAAAGTCAAGACTAGATGCTTACCACTACCAGGCCTACTGAAGTTCATCATCATGTAGAAACAGCTGAGTAGTTATGAACCTGCTCACTTATAATAGTGTTGTAATACAGTGAAGAAATAACCTTCTGTAGACTTCAAAATGGTTGTACTTTGGCATGATGTAAAGAGCATTTTTAATATCATTTCATACATATTTTAGACATTTGAAAATTACTTTGGAGGTACACTGAGAATAAGGATACAATGTATATATGCTGTTGTCTTGGAGTCATATCGCATGTTACCTCTGGAACACATGATTTGTATATGAATGAGATAATAGTTTTTGTATGGTGCTTTTATCTGTGTACATGAAGTATTTTTCTGTCAAAATATTTTCTTTATTTAAATACCGGTACTGTTTGCATTTAGCTAGCACTTGTATCATGCTGAAGTATAATCTTGATATTTAAGATTCTGATAGCTGATTAGATTGAATTTATATTATGCTGCAAAACATAATAGTATTGACATTTTACATGCTCAGTAATTTTTGTTTGCATCCTTGATGTTGTACTTTTTTGGATGATTTTAAGCCATTGTGTGAATTAATCCAATGACTGGCCATATACAGCTATTTCAAAAAAGGTTGGTGAAGGTTCATGTTGCATCTTGCATACCAAGCCCGAAATGTATTGTGGATCATATCACTGTATGTAAAGAATGTCAGCATGCACATACGGAAGAAAATATGCTGACTCCATATAGCGAAGATAAAGTTTGGGAAAATTCCCCGAGTCCACATTGTTGTGATCTTTCGCTGACTCCATTCACATCGCCCATAGTGCATTTCGGGCTTGGTATGCAAGATGCAACATGGACCTTCACCAACCTTTTTTGAAATAGCTGTATACATTTACATGCAATTGGTTTTCAAGTGCAAACGAATGTTATGTATTAAGGGTTTCCTTGTATGCAGGCATCAATTTAAATACATTGTAGGAAATGTGTACTTTCATAACCCTGAAGATGGCCGCGATGGCCGAAAGCTTGGTTCAATAAACAAATTTCAAATGCAGATGAAGCCACTACAATGTATTTAAATTTTATGTATTTAAGGCCCTCCACAGAATAGGCAAATTATTGTCAATAACCATCCTTGGTGTCACATGTAAAAATCCACACATAGGACAAATCTATATCAGATTTATCGAATTCATGAGTAATTAACGAGGGAAATTACAATAGAAATCATAAGCGTAGCAGACATCTGTAAATCGGATACAGAATTGTCCTCATTTGCATTCAACTTTAACTTGGATTTTCTCGGCCAAACTGTTTCCTATCATCCAAATTATAGTAAAACATCCACTTATACATCGTTGGATTCAATAAGTCAGATACAATATTCGCGTCCGAACTGTATGGTATTTACCATACAGTTCGGCCACTCATATTGTATCTATTACATAAAGACACGGTGATGATTTCTATTGTATTTTCCTCATTAATAATTCATGCTTTTTTAAGCATATTGTATTTTACACACCAAAAAGTAACAAGTTTTTATCCAGTCTGTGGAGACCCTTTGCAGAGGAAATATAATATTTAATTTTAGTAGTTGTAGCAGTTTCTTTGTTGTGCAATGTATGTACTATATTGATACTAATTGACAATCTCAGAACATGTAGAGTGATTGCAATAAACCCGTGAAATAAAAATTAGATGTTAAGTGTGTAATAGTCACAAAAGAAAACAATGGAAATAAAGTCTGCCAGTGTCTATTAGATAAGTCTACAAACTATTTCACAGGTTTATTGCAATCACTTTAATATGTGTAAACTACATAAAATACATTTTCTAGGATAACTGCAGCCTTGAAAGACTTGAAATAAAAACATTTATTATTGTATCAAAGTGGGATTTGATATTGATAGTATTCATGGCCTGTATCTTTATATGTATAGCTTATATGATATATAATATAGTGGTGGGAGTTTAACTGTTATTATCCCAATACCTTGTGCAATATGACAGTGGGATTGAATTGATGTACCCAATACCTTGTACAATGCAATATGGGATTGATTTGTCTTATCCAATACCTTGTGCAATATGACAGTGGGATTGAATTGATGTACCCAATACCTTGTACAATGCAATATGGGATTGATTTGTCTTATCCAATACCTTGTACAATATGACAGTGGGATTGAATTGATGTACCCAATACCTTGTACAATGCAATATGGGATTGATTTGTCTTATCCAATACCTTGTGCAAAATGACAGTGGGATTGAATTGATGTACCCAATACCTTGTACAATGCAATATGGGATTGATTTGTCTTATCCAATACCTTGTGCAATATGACAGTGGGATTGAATTGATGTACCCAATACCTTGTACAATGCAATATGGGATTGATTTGTCTTAACCAATACCTTGTGCAATATGACAGTGGGATTGAATTGATGTACCCAATACCTTGTACAATGCAATATGGGATTGATTTGTCTTATCCAATACCTTGTGCAATATGACAGTGGGATTGAATTGATGTACCCAATACCTTGTACAATGGGATTGATTTGTCTTATCCAATACCTTGTACAATATGACAGTGGGATTGAATTGATGTACCCAATACCTTGTACAATGCAATATGGGATTGATTTGTCTTATCCAATACCTTGTACAATATGACAGTGGGATTGAATTGATGTACCCAATACCTTGTACAATGCAATATGGGATTGATTTGTCTTATCCAATACCTTGTGCAATATGACAGTGGGATTGAATTGATGTACCCAATACCTTGTACAATGCAATATGGGATTGATTTGTCTTATCCAATACCTTGTGCAATATGACAGTGGGATTGAATTGATGTACCCAATACCTTGTACAATGCAATATGGGATTGATTTGTCTTAACCAATACCTTGTGCAATATGACAGTGGGATTGAATTGATGTACCCAATACCTTGTACAATGCAATATGGGATTGATTTGTCTTATCCAATACCTGTACAATATGACAGTGGGATTGAATTGATGTACCCAATACCTTGTACAATGCAATATGGGATTGATTTGTCTTATCCAATACCTTGTACAATATGACAGTGGGATTGAATTGATGTACCCAATACCTTGTACAATGCAATATGGGATTGATTTGTCTTATCCAATACCTTGTGCAATATGACAGTGGGATTGTATTGATGTACCCAATACCTTGTACAATGCAATATGGGATTGATTTGTCTTATCCAATACCTTGTGCAATATGACAGTGGGATTGAATTGATGTACCCAATACCTTGTACAATTCAATATGGGATTGATTTGTCTTATCCAATACCTTGTGCAATATGACAGTGGGATTGAATTGATGTACCCAATACCTTGACCAATACCACATGGTATTGAGTAGACAAATGTAATACCT
Organism: Actinostola sp. cb2023; assembly: GCA_033675265.1. Classification (NCBI taxonomy): domain Eukaryota; kingdom Metazoa; phylum Cnidaria; class Anthozoa; order Actiniaria; family Actinostolidae; genus Actinostola; species Actinostola sp. cb2023. The sequence goes on along the minus strand of JAUJYZ010000094.1, from coordinate 65,109 downwards.
ATTCAATACCATGTGACAATACTATACAATCCTCTTTACAATACCACTGTGGTATTGTATAGCAGTATTTAACCCCTTTATCAATATCATGTAGGATTAAATAGTTGTACCCAACTATACAATCCCACATAACTTTGGATAGACCTGAGCAATACACTGATCAATCACTGCCAGTATTGTATAGTGCCGTTTCCTGTGATATGGGCAAGACACTATTAGCAGTGCTTTGTATACTATTAGCAGTGCTTTGTATATGGGCAAGACACTATTAGCAGTGCTTTGTATAAGGGCAAGACACTATTAGCAGTGCTTTGTATATGGGTAAGACACTATTAGCAGTGCTTTGTATATGGGCAAGACACTATTAGCAGTGCTTTGTATATGGGTAAGATACTATTAGCAGTGCTTTGTATATGGGCAAGACACTATTAGCAGTGCTTTGTATAAGGGCAAGACACTATTAGCAGTGCTTTGTATATGCCTTTGGGCAAGACACTATTAGCAGTGCTTTGTATATGGGCAAGACACTATTAGCAGTGCTTTGTATATGGACAAGACACTATTCTTTGTATATGGCAAGACACTATTAGCAGTGCTTTGTATATGGGCAAGACACTATTAGCAGTGCTTTGTATATGGGCAAGACACTATTAGCAGTGCTTTGTATATGGGCAAGACACTATTAGCAGTCCTTTGTATATGGGCAAGACACTATTAGCAGTGCTTTGTATATGGGCAAGACACTATTAGCAGTGCTTTGTATATGGGCAAGACACTATTAGCAGTGCTTTGTATAAGGCCAAGACACTATTAGCAGTACTTTGTATATGGGCAAGACACTATTAGCAGTGCTTTGTATATGGGCAAGACACTATTAGCAGTGCTTTGTATATGGGCAAGACACTATTAGCATTGCATTGTATATGGGCAAGACACTATTAGCAGTGCTTTGTATATGGGCAAGACACTATTAGCAGTGCTTTGTATAAGGGCAAGACACTATTAGCAGTGCTTTGTATATATGGGCAAGACACTATTAGCAGTGCTTTGTATATGGGCAAGACACTATTAGCAGTGCTTTGTATATGGGCAAGACACTATTAGCAGTGCTTTGTATATGGGCAAGACACTATTAGCATTGCATTGTATATGGGCAAGACACTATTAGCAGTGCTTTGTATATGGGCAAGACACTATTAGCAGTGCTTTGTATAAGGGCAAGACACTATTAGCAGTGCTTTGTATATATGGGCAAGACACTATTTGCAGTGCTTTGTATATGGGCAAGACACTATTAGCAGTGCTTTGTATATGGGTAAGACACTATTAGCAGTGCTTTGTATATGGGCAAGACACTATTAGCAGTGCTTTGTATAAGGGCAAGACACTATTAGCAGTGCTTTGTATATGCCTTTGGGCAAGACACTATTAGCAGTGCTTTGTATATGGGCAAGACACTATTAGCAGTGCTTTGTATATGGACAAGACACTATTCTTTGTATATGGGCAAGACACTATTAGCAGTGCTTTGTATATGGGCAAGACACTATTAGCAGTGCTTTGTATATGGGCAAGACACTATTAGCAGTGCTTTGTATATGGGCAAGACACTATTAGCAGTGCTTTGTATATGGGCAAGACACTATTAGCAGTGCTTTGTATAAGGGCAAGACACTATTAGCAGTGCTTTGTATATGGGCAAGACACTATTAGCAGTGCTTTGTATATGGGCAAGACACTATTAGCAGTGCTTTGTATATGGGCAAGACACTATTAGCATTGCATTGTATATGGGCAAGACACTATTAGCAGTGCTTTGTATATGGGCAAGACACTATTAGCAGTGCTTTGTATAAGGGCAAGACACTATTAGCAGTGCTTTGTATATATGGGCAAGACACTATTAGCAGTGCTTTGTATATGGGCAAGACACTATTAGCAGTGCTTTGTATGGCAAGACACTATTAGCAGTGCTTTGTATATGGGAAAGACACTATTAGCAGTGCTTTGTATATGGGCAAGACACTATTAGCAGTGCTTTGTATATGGACAAGACACTATTCTTTGTATATGGGCAAGACACTATTAGCAGTGCTTTGTATATGGGCAAGACACTATTAGCAGTGCTTTGTATATGGGCAAGACACTATTAGCAGTGCTTTGTATATGGGCAAGACACTATTAGCAGTGCTTTGTATAAGGGCAAGACACTATTAGCAGTGCTTTGTATATGGGCAAGACACTATTAGCAGTGCTTTGTATATGGGCAAGACACTATTAGCAGTGCTTTGTATATGGGCAAGACACTATTAGCATTGCATTGTATATTCGGGCAAGACACTATTAGCAGTGCTTTGTATATGGGCAAGACACTATTAGCAGTGCTTTGTATAAGGGCAAGACACTATTAGCAGTGCTTTGTATATGGGCAAGACACTATTAGCAGTGCTTTGTATATGGACAAGACACTATTAGCAGTGCTTTGTATATGGGCAAGACACTATATTAGCAGTGCTTTGTATAAGGGCAAGACACTATTAGCAGTGCTTTGTATATGGGCAAGACACTATTAGCAGTGCTTTGTATATGGGAAAGACACTATTAACAGTGCTTTGTATATGGGCAAGACACTATTAGCAGTGCTTTGTATATGGGCAAGACACTATTAGCAGTGCTTTGTATATGGGCAAGACACTATTAGCAGTGCTTTGTATATGGGAAAGACACTATTAGCAGTGCTTTGTATATGGGCAAGACACTATTAGCAGTGCTTTGTATATGGGAAAGACACTATTAGCAGTGCTTTGTATATGGGCAAGACTGTCACTATTAGCAGTGCTTTGTATATGGGCAAGACACTATTACATGTAACAGTGCTTTGTATATGGGGAAGACACTATTAGCAGTGCTTTGTATATGGGCAAGACACTATTAGCAGTGCTTTGTATATGGGAAAGACACTATTAGCAGTGCTTTGTATATGGGCAAGACACTATTACATGTAACAGTGCTTTGTATATGCATGCATGGGCAAGACACTATTGTTCAAGTAGTACTACACTGTATTTAGTGCAAAACGTTGCACGGTTTTAGTGTTTATGCACCAGTCAAAGTAAACCCCGACCCCCCCCCCCCCCCCCCCCCCCCCCCCCCCCCCCCCCCCCGGGATATGTGGGGCTTTGGTGGGGATTTATTACCTCATTGGCAGCTATTTGAGTCCCAAGTAGGTGGGGGATTCGCACGTTTTGTCATTCCATCGCAGGAACGTGGGGCATTTAGTTGGGGATTCGTTTTGGAGGCCATTGTTCCTGCAAAGATTTCTGGGTAGTACTTCACAAATGAGAGGGCCCTGGGGACGAGGTTAATGCAATCCAAGATGGCAGCTAGAAGTACAAGCGTGTCCAGGTACGAAATCTTTCTATTCTTATTCAAATGAGTACTTCCTTTGTCATTGATTTATGTTTACACTTTGATATTGAGATTGCGGATAAATATTTGTACTGCTTATCTTTTAAAACAAGTACATGTGTAACTCATTTGTATTTTTCATAGGTGGAAAACATTCCTAAGTGATGCTGGGATTCAAGACAAATTTGTACGTCCAGCAAGCTGGCATAAATTGTGAATTGCACTGCTTTGTCAAATTTTACAAAGGCAAATTCATAAGCATGTAACATCTTTAGTTGCCCCGGGGGGTGGGGAATTTCCTGCTATTTACCCCAAAATATTGCTCCACATGGTGGGGCATTTGTCAGTTTTTGTACGGTATCTAGAACCAATCCCCACCTATATCCCGGGGTGGGGGGGGGGGGGGGGGGGGGGGGGGTTTACTTTGACTGGTGCATTATTTGTACTCTATTGGTGCGTGAATACTAAATATAGACTCGTCTGGCAATCGATCCATCCAGGGCCTGCAATATGCAATATTTCATGTATATATACAGTTGTATATACTGGAGGATCAGGATCCTGGAGGATCCTTTTATTGGGAGTTCATCGTTGAACATTAGCACCTATTTATCTCTATTCTACTTATACAGTTGTATAAAATTATATACATGTATATAAAACAGTCATTTGCAAAAATTCTGGCCACCACGAAATATCAATATATCGGGTGCATTATGGGTAATTATTATTCAATTTTCATACAGTGTACAAATTTCGATCTTCTGGTTGGTTGATTTGTACCATGTCAGACGTGTGGTTATGATGTGACAACCGTGGCGACATCATATTAAATTACACCACGGCTTTTACTCCACGGTATCAGTATCAGTTAGTATTAGCTTGCCTCCACAATGTATTCAAATTGAATAATAAAAATGTTAATGCCCTCTTTGGTCGTGAGTTATCGGGATTTTACCTTCACTCGTTCACTAACAATGAACTCAAAATTTTCTCATACTGCACTCGGCTACTCCTCGTGCAGTATTTAAATTTCTCATTCACTGTTAGTGAATTCGTGCAGGTAAATCCTGATAACCCACTCGCTCGAGTGTGTTAACCTCTAAATAAATAATACTCTTTTGAGTTTCCTAACAAAAAATGAAGCAAAACTTACAAACAACAAATGTAAGACTAAAATAAACATTATACTAAATATATCTACCAACTTTGCTGGTGTCAACCAGTTTAAGGGAAATTTTCGATTATTGAATTGCATGCAACAATAATAATAACCCATGACCCTCAGAACTGATCACACTGCATGATGCTCTACCAGGCTGCGTGGGAACGACATATATGACAATACTAGGAAATAGTACAGTTCAATATTATTTTGTGTACAGTACTATGTATATACATGCATGCAGACTTTGTGTTCCATCCTATATACATGTAAAGAGTGGGGATACTCATCATACCTTTTTAGGGGTTAACATTGTACGTACATGTAGTATATACATATACATGTATTTATCTCTATGATAGTATAAAATATTGTAATTACTCTGGGGTTTTTTTTTGGTGGTCACCATCGTGATATGGCAGAAGGAGACAAAGAGTCTGACCACAAGAGAGATTACAAATCACAAACCAATCAGGAAACACCGGAGGTCAAGGGGCAAATTAATTCAGCCATCAAAATCTCTCATCTCTCAGGTAAAGATATCTAGCTGACTAGTTCCCCAAAATATAATCTAAGTATGTTTTCTCGATTTTGGTCGTTTATACAAATTCTGAGCTGGCCGGTATTATGTTGTCGAGTGCCGGGCGATTCCAAATTCTGTATGTTCTACCGAGTCACCCAAAAAGTAACCAAATTAACACTGATTTGATCACTATAATCGTTATCTCAGATCTAAACATTGAGAAATGTTTAAGTTGTGAATACAGCTATGATGACTAAGCACAATCTGCAATCGAGTGTGACTGCAGTGAACGAGACCACTAAAAGCTGATCTATGAGGTTTTATTTGACAGTTGACCTCTTTCTTCACAAACCTTGTTGGAGGAACAGGTTATGTCGTCTTGTTTTAGAGAGAATCTAAGAAGCAAAGTAGCAACCCATACCTGTTTTTTCTTTGTTTTCGTCAAAATACTCCGACAGCACAGGCAGATAAACTCCAAAACTCAGAGAAAAGCCAAAATGCAGTACATCGGTGAGAGTTGCACAAATACAAACAACCCAAGACCATCTGGAATCAGGCGAACGACTGCCATGTCCACACAACATGCTAAACTACGATTTGCACACGACCAACATAAATAACCAAAACAATTAAACGAAACTAAACCGTATAAAAAATATACAAAACTGTGTAGAGTGTGAAGTCGTCCGCCATTTTGAAAGTTGCGAGAAGAGAGGGCCCTGGGGACGAGGTTGCGCCCGCGATAAAGCCAAGAAAGCCGCGGGCGCGCGACTCTGGGAACGAAATTTAAAACCACGATTTCGAAATCGACAACAAACAGCAGTCTGTCTAGTCTCCTGCACGAAGTAATGGCAGAATTTGAAGTTATTGTTCGTCCCTTTCAACACAAGGACTATACGGAATGTCGTACACTCTTTCGTTCAGGCCGTAAAAGAATCGAGGCTTAACTACAGAATACCCCGCATATTGAAGGCCGTCCTGAAGTGGCTACGTGTCTACGCGTCCAATGAGCACCTCCCCTCCCCCCACCTTTCAGAAAATGACCACCCTCCCCCCTAACTTACCCCTCCCCTTGTAAGTTCAGAGTAATCACTTAGCTTTGTCTGCGGCGGCCGGCTACACGCGGCTACGCGTCACTACTATAAGTACCAGGGCATCTCTTCTTTTTTTGACGCGTAGCACGCGTAGCCGTTTATACCAGGTCCTCCCTTCATTCTTATTTATTATTATTACCTTGCCTACTAATGATCTTAACAAAGTTTACGCTCAAATAATTTAGAAAAGTTTATTATTTAAGTTTATTATTATTTATATAAACAGAATTTGGAAATTTGTACAAAATAGAGAAAATACTTTTAACTTCTGCTTGTGTTTACAATCTATAGTCATGAGTTCATTTGAGTTATCTGCGTTGTCTACTTGTATGTTCGGGTTATATAGTGTTTTAGCGTCATTTAAAAACAACCAAAATAAGTCCTCTCCTCTGTTAACATATCGCCATATAAATTCTGCCAAGTATGACGAATAATGCTCTCTTTTGCGGCCATGCGTTGGCAAGCTAGCCTTCATTTGACGCCAATGTCCCTCGATCTTGTTAGTGTGAAACGGCCATCATCATTCACAAACTCCTTGGAGTGATTTACAGTTTGATGTAAATAGCCGTGGTCCGCCAAGTTGATGTAACCTTTCCAACAATCAGAGATGATTGTGGTCCCTGGCGGCTTTATCCACTTCTTTATCAAGGCTAATAAAGTAACTTCCTTCCTGTCCTCCACCGTCACTATGAAGCATTTTCTCGATTCTTGCTCTATTCCTCCAAAGACCCACTGTCCTTCTACCATATGGCCACGGTGATACTTCCTTTTGCCAATCTTACTCTCGTCGATTTGGACGAACTTTCCTTCGCCGCCAACTTCGTTTTTGTTTTCCAACGTGACTTCGCACAACTCGCGGCAAAACATGTCCCAATCGACTGCAGTATTTGGCCCAAGACCAAGCTGTTGCTTCATCTGCCATTGATCTAAACCTTGAGTCCACCAATACGTTAACTTCAATACTTCTTCGATAGTTAAGTTTGAATGTTCAAACCAACTGCCTTCTCTAATACTTCTCTCCATTCGTTTCTTGCCATGGGCTTTCCTTCTGCACTCCCATCGGTAACCGTCTCCACGATCTTGACAGGCGGTCCACGTCATCATTTCATTGCACCGATCACATAACGGACTTGAGGCAATCATCCCTTCTTGTTTTAGCCACTCTAAAGTGAAATCTCTGTTCCATAAGTAATTTACTCTTGTTCTCTCTTCCGTAACTTCCTTTCGCATAAGAACACTGTGTTCCTTGATCCTTGAGGCAGCTTGTGGAGGATCCAACTTGCACGCCGATTTTTCGCTTTCGTGTTACCGTGTACATTATGTTGGCAGTTGGATCTATTGCAGTACTGAGCACCTTAGTGTTTCAACTCCGCTCAATGAATTGCGCTTGATTGATGTGATGTGTGATAGGATTACGGCACAAATTCATCACGTAATTAAAACAAAGTCAAGTCTAACTACTAAACAAAGCAACTTTTGTAAAACTTTTCGTATCTCTAACAGGTGTACTGCTTAATAAGTGTGGTGTGATCTCAGGAGGATTACGGTAATTAAACCGATTGTGTTTCATTTAGCCGCATAACATTCACAAACAATATTAAAACAATTACCCTTTGTTTTCTAATCTTACAACTTTCTCCGACAATTAATTAATGCTCTCAGCCCAGTATTACTCGGATAGGCGCCCGCACAATTAGCCATTTCAAAAACGAGTGGAGGACTGGGAACGAGTTTTTAGAATTTATCTAATTAAGAAATGAACCCCATCACAAGAAAGAGCATATCAGAATTAGTAAGTTTCAGGAGTTTGATAGGGTTTGGACAAGTAGCAACTGAACTGCAGACATTCAAAAACTGCAAAAATTACAAAGAAATGTATGGTTACTAGGCACAGACAGATTCTGCTCAAAAATTATTTAAAAGTTGCCCCAAAAAACCCTCAAAAGTTGCTCAAAAGTTGCTCAAATTTGAAAAAGTTGCTCCCAGAATATAAAAAATTGCTCCAAAAAAAAAAATGTTCTCACTCTTGTTGCCTGATTTATTGAAAAATGATAAAGAATCAAGTTTCTAAACTCAACAGCTTCAAAAGATCAAGCAATTATTTCAGGTTCCGTCATCTCTGCCCCGTTTTCTCTAGCAATTTGAATAGGGTCTTCGCTTTCTTGCATGGCTTCCGCCATTTTGCTTTCAGCAATACCGGAAGCTGTTCTATATTTGGAATATTAACACAGGATACCCAACGAGCAACGAGACATCCATATATGGAAGATACACCACAGGACACCCAACGAGACATCCATATATGATACACCACAGAAAATCGTGCTTATAGCAAGATTTTTCGTTCGGTGTTTGATTTGAAATGGCAAAATATATCAAAAATTGTCATTTTGGTAAAAGTTGCTCGGAAAATCTCAAAAGTTGCTCAGAATTGAAAAAGTTGCTCAAAATTGAAAAAGTTGCTCAAAAGTTGCCGAGCAGAATCTGTCTGTGCCTAATGGTTACGGCGTAACATACATTTCTTTGTAATTTTTGAGATGTTTGGAAAGCTGTTACTCGTTCAATATCTAACTAAACCTATCGAAACTTTGTAAACTTACTAATTCTGATATGCTGTTTCTTGTGATGGTGTTCATTTTTTAATTAGATTAATTCTAAAAACTCGTTCCCAGTCCTCCACTCGTTTTCGAAATGGCTAATTCCCTGAAGGCTTTCAACACATTCATTCAACATTCGTTGGTAGAAATATTTTACGCTCACTTAATTATCGATCTTTTGCGTAGTGCCATTTGACCTTGAAAATATTTCCATATTTATACCCTTCAATTCTGTTTCATTCTAAACTCGCGCTCTATTAGTTACAACAGATATGATTTTCTTCTGCTTATCACTTCGGGATAAAACTAAAAACACCTCACTAAATCCCAAAGGACTTTCATTGTTCCACAAATCCGGGCATTAATCACCAGAATCTCTAATCACAGTCACTACATCTTGATACGTCAAGCTGTACACTACGTCAAAATGTCCTCCTCCAAATTATCCAAAATCGCGAGGCAACACGAAAACACCAACGCCTGATGAACTTGCCCTTCCAATACAACGAACTTTTTGAAGAAAACGTATGGGAATTCATTTCTAAAAAGTATGATTCTCTGAGCACAAGTGTAGGGTATTTGATCCCCTGCCTGCTGGCCACCACAGCCTTCGTTGCAAGCACTGGCGGACTCATTGACAACGCTACACACGAAAGCCCATTCAACATCTCAACATTGCAATGCATTATATTTATATCGTTATCTGCGCTCAGTGACGCAACCTACAAACTGCTTGACGAATTATTACCAAGCGACAAATTACTCTCTAACTTATATCATTATTATTATATATACAGGCATCGTACGATACAGGCTGTATTTTGTTGATACAGATTAGTTTGATATACGCATTTTGTACATATCTTTATATTATTATAATCTTGCTTAAATAAATTATTTTTATTGAAAATGCTTCGTTCTTTTAAGAATAATAACCGACTATAAGTACCAGGTCCTTTCTTCTTTTTCTGACCCGTAGCACGCGTATAGCCACTTATAAATTTTATTTCAGATGTAAGAAAGGTTTTACTTACCACCCCTCCCCTTCACTTTTGACGCGTAGCACGCGTAGACGCGTAACCACTTGTAGTCAAGCCTCGTTCTATTTCAGGTGTAAGAAAATATTTACTTACCACCCCTCCCCTTCACTTTTGACGCGTAGCACGCGTAGACGCGTAGCCACTTGTAGTCAAGCCTCGTTCTATTTCAGATGTAAGAAAAGTTTTACTTACCACCCCTCCCCTTCACTTTTGACGCGTAGCACGCGTAGACGCGTAGCCACTTGAAGTCAAGCCTCGTTCTATTTCAGATGTAAGAAAAGTTTTACGTACCACTCCTCCCCTTCACTTTTGACGCGTAGCACGCGTAGACGCGTAGCCACTTGTAGTCAAGCCTCGTTCTATTTCAGGTGTAAGAAAAGTTTTACTTACCACCCCTCCCCTTCACTTTTGACGCGTAGCACGCGTAGACGCGTAGCCACTTGTAGTCAAGCCTCGTTCTATTTCAGGTGTAAGAAAAGTTTTACTTACCACCCCTCCCCTTCACTTTTGACGCGTAGCACGCGTAGACGCGTAGCCACTTGTAGTCAAGCCTCGTTCTATTTCAGATGTAAGAAAAGTTTTACTTACCACCCCTCCCCTTCACTTTTGACGCGTAGCACGCGTAGACGCGTAGCCACTTGTAGTCAAGCCTCGTTCTATTTCAGGTGTAAGAAAAGTTTTACTTACCACCCCTCCCCTTCACTTTTGACGCGTAGCATGCGGGAGAGGGACCGAAACCGAGGAGCTCTGGGAACGAGAATGGGCGTAGAATACACGAAATGTTGTTTGTAGTACCAGGGAGGTGTGAGGGTAGTACCAAATAAATGCATCACAGATGTTCATTTTAAAACTATTGAAGTTTAGTTCTTGGCTATATTACGAATATCGTGATGCAATATAGAAGAGAAAATTTACTTGATACTGACTGTGAAAGTTATTCTAAACTTTCTAATTATGCATGCATGCTCGACTGAGTCACGCTACGAGTGGTTAAACACTGCTTTAGTCACGCTGCGATAATGGAAACTTTATTTCATATATTTTTTACACAAACAAACAAAATAAAATAATAAATAAATAAATAATAATAATAAATCTAAGGATGTTTTTCGATTTAAAGTTTACTAGCTTTCACATTGCTATAGTGTTCTATATTTTGGCTGCACTCAGTGCTTGGCTAGTCACTAGAGATTGACAGATCACTGATACACCCACTGAGTGAACGCTGATGAGCGTCTAGTTTCCAATAATTTACCGTGTCGTGGTCAAGTAATTTGTCGCACTTGGGAGTCTTTTGAAGTTCTCTCGTTAATGTGACAACAAAGTAATACCTAAGTGGGTTCATGTGTATCTGAGTCGCACTTACCATGTCCTAGTATGGTAGTGTGAACCCATGCCATCTACCAGTCTGCCGTGCTCCCTTGCTCTATCATACGCGAAGAGTACTGTCACGTAATGGCAGAATTTGAAGTTATTGTTCGTCCCTTTCAATACAAGGACTATACGGAATGTTGTGCACTCTTTCGTTCAGGCATAAAAGAAGCGATTCCGGAAATGACAAGGATCGTAGCCCCAAGATATCTATGCTATACAGAAGTTCTACTACTAGCAGTCGCAGCGGTTAGATGGTCACTGCAAGAATTATTTGTCTATTTGATAGTGTGTGGGATTCTAACTGTGTTACTAGTGTACATTCGTGTGTATTTAGAAATGAAGGGCTTTATTGACGACGTCCTCAACACTGATTTACACGACATAGACGAGTTTTATGAAGATGATTCACGTATGTTTGTGGCTGAGTTGGATGGTCAGGTCGTCGGCATGGTTGGTATCGCAAGGAAAGGACATCATAAACCAGGAGTAGCGGAGTTAAAGCGGATGCATGTATCCTCAGCAATACGCAACAGAGGAATAGCAAAAAAACTGTTGAAACAAGTTGAACAGTTTTGTAAAGGAAAGAAATACAACAAAGTTGTCCTTGATACATGTAGTAATCGATATGCCGCTTTAGCTCTTTATATGAAGTTTGGCTTTAAGATAATACACAAAGATCGATACCCTGCCATGTTCATGGAAGACCTTAAGGTAGTGTTTCTTGAGAAGAGACTTGAAAGTGAAGACTGATCAGTGTGTGGTTTGGGGGCCGAAGTGGCGTGTTGAAACGAGCATGATATAGTAACAGGATATTCTACAGTTGCTCTGGAAAGGTTATTTCCGTTATTTCCCCAAAAGAACAAGGGCATAATAACCCCGGGGGGGGGACTCTCCATAACAGTAGACGGGGGTGATCGTCCTATCCCTTAGGGTATAAACATCTACCATCTGCTATCCCTTAGGGGTGTTCAAAGAGTCTGCTATCCCTTAGGGATCATGCTATCCAAAAAAAGCCGGACTTGAAGACTGGATGACAGCACTATCACAGTCCCCCCTTAAGGGAATAATAACATCCGTTATTCTTCAGTTACATTATTCCGTGATCCAGAGATTTCGCGTGACCCGTGAAGAACTAGCTTGAATAATTAACCGATCGACATTAATAATAACTAGACGAATGTACGAATGGGTAACAGTACTTGTCCATACTAGCTTGTTCTACCAGCGATCACTCGGGATTTTCGAGCACTATTGAAATGCATCTTGGATAAATTAAAAAGGACGCCGTTTTCTTTGATAGTTATGGCAAATTCAAATACTTATTTTACATTTTTAGCTGCTACTTCATCAGTATAAATGGCAAGGTTAGAGTGCTACTAAAATCGGTTATTGATCAACGAGTAACAAAAATTATAATTCTCGTGATGTTTGATTTATAGCTGATTTTATTATCCGTTATTCTTTGTCATTATAAATTGATTCTTTGTGACCCAGGTTTCGCTTGACTTCAATTGATATCAGTAACTGATATTCGTCATTCTGTTACAGACGAGCAAGTTTTCTATGAAATGCAGGTTTTGCCTTGACAAGTTTTATTTGCTCGTCTGTAACGTACAATTTGTCACGTTTTTCCTTGACAAGTGCACTTGTTCATAAACATATTCATAAGCCTATCAATGCTAGCTTTTGAAACAAGGCAACTTGACAAGGAAACCTTGCTGAATTGGAAAACTTGCTTGTTTGTATGGTCAGTAGTCTTTTATGCAGCCATTCTTAGTTGACACTAAGAACGGCTGCATAGGAGACTATATGGTCAGCGAACTATGAAAACTTGACAAGAATCGTTGCGAAATCGAGGGAACTCAGCGGTCTTGTTATTCGCTCGCAGCAGCGAAACTAATCTTGGGTTTCCTGTGTTTAGATGGGGTTCCTGTGGCGGATTTTCATATTGTCTGCAAATGGAGATATGTGTTAGCTTATCGAGATGATTTTCGGAGCACGCAGTACTTATGATCAGCGGTGGTAAGTTTCTTGTAAACTAGAAAGCATGACACAATAATAAAGTTCTTATTATTAATCATAAGCAGGAGTCCATTACTAGGAGCCTTCCTCTAGTAATAGGTTCATACGACAACAAATGCACAAATTGTGCTATTTTCAGATATGCAAATTTCCGAAGAATTTCAAATTGAAAAATAAAATGGCGGCCAAACGGAAGACGCGAGGACTTGATCCAAAATATTGATATTCTTAATCCATGGAAGTCCAAGTCTCCTTTTCCCTTGCACTAGATCGAGACGAACTGTGTACAATGAATGTATCACATGTATCAATAAACTGACATACTGCCAGAGCGCTTAGTGGCGACTTTTAGTTTGGCGACTCACGATGTCGCGAAATTCTTCTACGTTCTTATGCATATCGCTTCATATGTTTATTCTTGTTTTATCAACTTTCTTCTGTTGGTTTTTGATTCACGATTTAGTCTTCGTAAGAATGAAGCGTTCTCACAGTGATTTCGACTCTGATGAAGCAAAATCCATCACCTTCATCATACTGATTTTTGGATAGCGACGTACGCCAACATAACCAACCACACAAATGTGCACTTTGCTAAAGACCTTCTTCGCCGAAAGATTATCGAAAAACAACTGAAACTTTCAACCGACGAACCGTGCCTTAAAGAGCGGCAAAGAATACTAAAACAATAGGGTTTAATATCACTGAGTGTATGCGAAGTTCTTTCGCCAAAGGCGTCTTCAGTTCAAAGAAGGCAAGAAAGCCGGTGTCACGGGGATTTTCCCATAACTTATTTAGAATTTTTCAAGAAGAACTTATTTTTTGAAATGGGCAAAAAGTTATAAAATCATTTATAAAGACTGTGAAAATATTCTGTAAGTTTACAAACGTCAATAATCAGCACAAGGGCATTTTTGTATAATAAATGATTCCTTAGTAGACGTCATCAAATTTGCATATTGAGATTTCAAACCTCTATAACTCATAAACGCAAGGTTCAAATCACAAAATACTGAACCCACCAACTATTCAGCATATATTGAATAGATTTTTAAAACAATCTCACAGGGGTTAGTTGCATTTTAATATTACAACCAGAATGGTTCAGCTGCCTCAATAAAGTGACGTACTTTATATCTTCTTTGTAAAGCCCTTTTGAGCGACGCGACAATGTCCAAATATTTTGTCACTTTTATATGTTCGTTCAAAATTCTGGCAGCGTGTCTAGACTGATTCACGATGATAAGTCGCTGTTTTCGCTCCTTTCCTGCATTGTGAGCGAAAATCTGAATCAACGATAGCGAACAGTGCCTTCAAATGTAGCCAGAAAATTTGACCTCGAATAGCCCTTTCATGCAAGCTAACAGAAAATACTTTTAGTCGGCTCAAGTCAGAATTTCAGTTTTTTAAATTTGATTTAATATTAATTCTGAGCCAGTTTGTTTTAATAAATAGCTGACTTGATATGTTGTAGAATCAATGAAATGGCAGGTAAAAATAATATAAAGTCTTGCATGAGCTTAAAAAAACTGAGTCGTCTTGAACCACAAGTTGAACTGGAAGATTGGATGTGCCCAGCCTGCGTACCACCAATTAAAAGAAAGAAGATTATCTAGGCACTATATATTGTAAAACTAGCAGAATGGTAGGCTTTGTTGTACGGGTACTTGGTCTTTATTGAAGCACTTATATAACTTGAGTTTACATTGAAGTGTTCTTAGTTTAAGAAGTTCTGATAGCTGTTCTGTTCTGAGTTTAAGTCTGGTGATACCGAATATAACTTACTTTGGTGCTGTATATATAATGACGTTATGGTCATAACAGGTTTCATGCAGTATGCTAATGTGTCAACGTCAGAATAATACATAATCTGATATGGGCGTATTTGTTCTATAACTTGTTCTGTATTTGTTCTAAAATTAAATTTGAAAGTAGAGTGGTTTTTATAAACCCGTGAAACAAATCGTATTAGTCAGTGCGTAATAGCCATAAACACACAAAAGAAAACAATGGAATTACGGAGTAATAAAGCGTATTACTCTAACATGTATTTCACGGGTTTATGAAAACCACTCTATATCTTTGATAAGTAGACTATTATAACTTAGTTCAGGATGTTATTATAATTTTGAATTCCTTAGCTTTCTTGGCTTTTCTACACGGCTATTCCATGTACATTTTTTGTTTCATCATAAATAAAATAAAATAAATAATTTCAGTTTTTAAAACGTTATATTTTTCATTTTTTCATTATTAATCAAAGTAATAAACTTGTCGTGAAAAGTAGAGAAATATACTAATTTTTCTAAAGAGGGGGGGGGGGGGGGGGGCGAATTCACCAGGAGGTAAAATCACCAGAAGGGAGGGCGAAATCACCAGAGGGGGGCGAAATCTCCGGTGAATTCACCCGGGGGGGACAAATTCACCGATGAATTCGCCCCGGGGGGGGGGGGGGGGCGAATCGGGCGAATCCCACGGAGGGGGGGGGGGGGGCGAATTCCCCCCGACACCGGCACTCCAAGAACAGCCGCTGAATAAAAATGCGATAAAATCTTCATCCAGGCCTGACAGAAAAAGAAGCTCCTCTGTATACCTCACTTCGCTGTTTTAGAAGGAACTTTATGTCAATGTCGAGAATTTTCGACAAAATCCTACTTCAAAGTTCGTGATTCATTTTGCTGCGTTTCAGACAACAAATGCTAATTAGCAAAACACACCGGCGGTTTGGAATATTCATTAGCTTGGTTCTCACTGCTAGTCCTGCACAAGTTTAATTAGGTTCTTCGTAAGAGATTATCCATGATACCAGATCGTTGAATTCCTTCTCAGAAAGAGCAGAAGATGTTCGTTTTTTGGCCGGGTTTTGAACTGACCTTTGAACTAGCTTTGTTTTTAGAAGTTCTCGCACATGAAGTTTTGATATAAATAATAATACCTGGAGTTGCTTTTTTGTTTTGTTTTTAATGTTTTCAATCATTGTTCTTCCTCGCTTGATGAAGTACTGAAGTCAGACGACGAAACTGATCTGAAATTTCACTAGATTCTGATTCTTCACTAGAATCACTGGAACTACACGGTACGCTTTCGGCCGACATTGAAAGCAAAACAGTGTTGAATCTGACGTCAAATTCCTATTGTGTAAGACGCGACATGATTGGTTAATCGCGCGGAATTTATAATGAGTGTTTCTATTTTTAGCTCAATTTGTGCATTCGATGTCGTACAAACCTATTATAGGAGAAGGCTCCTGGTAATGGGCTCCTGTCATAACAAGAACATGGCCGCTGTGATACAATACGTTCTCCTTGGTTGCATTGTATTTACACTCGGAATAGAAAGCGAAAGCTCGACATGTTCATAGCGACTATAAACAGTGAATATTTGGCGAGATTGTCTACCAGCCGTGTATGGGGGATGATGAAAGTTCGCCGTGATCTGAATGGTGCTAGAACTGATAAACAAACGAATAGCTGGTCGTCTACACATCTATCATCTAGATGTTCAATTTCTATTCAGTTCATCTACTGGTATTACCAGAAACAATAGGAAAACACAGGTTAGCGTTTTAGTGTGGACTGGATCTCAGTAGTTTCCAATAATTTACATAGAGTCGTTTTCGTATGAGTGGGAAACCTACGGTACGGAGTTACGGTCACGGTACGGAATCGAAGACATCTATTCAACCAATCACAGCACGCAAAATCATCGCTCAACCAATCAGAATGCTTGGATACGGCATGATGCGGATGGCGCGATACGGTCACCGTACGGCACTAACCGTACCGTAGCTACTTCCCACTCATACGAAAACGACTCTATTTTGTAAAGTAATTTGTCGCTTGGTTTCGTATGCTAATTTGATACTAAGTGCGTTCTCGAGTATTGGACATACTTGGAAGTGCACTTCGGATCTTTTGAAGTTCTCTCGTTACTGTGACAACAAAGTAATACCTAAGAGGGTTCAAGTGTACAGTGAGTCGCACTTACCAGCTATATATTACTAGTCTGCCGTGCTCCCTTGCTCTATCATACGCGAAGAGTGTCACGTAATGGCAGAATTTGAAGTTATTGTTCGCCCCTTTCAACACAAGGACTATGCGGAATGTCGTACGTACACTCTTTCGTTCAGGCATAAAAGAATTGATTCCGGAAATGACAAGAATCGTAGCCCCAAGATACCTATGCTATACAGGAGTTCTACTACTAGCAATCGCAGCCGTTAGATGGTCACTGCAAGAATTATTTGTCTATTTGATAGTGTGTGTGATTCTAACTGCGTTACTAGTGTACATTCGTGTGTATTTAGAAATGAAGGGTTTTATTGACAACGCCCTCAACACTGATTTACACGACATAGACGAGTTTTATAAAGATGATTTACGTATGTTTGTGGCTGAGTTGGATGGTCAGGTCGTCGGCATGGCTGGTATCGCAAGGAAAGGACATCATCAACCAGGAGTAGCGGAGTTAAAGCGGATGTCAGTATCCTCAGCAATACGTAACAGAGGAATAGCAAAAAGGCTATTGAAACAAGTTGAACAGTTTTGCGAAGCACAAGAGCACAACAGAGTTGTTCTTGTAACAACTGGTAGTCAATATGCCGCTTTAGGACTTTATAGGAAGTTTGGCTTTGAGATAGAACACATAGATCCATATGCCATGTTCATGGAAGACCTTCAATTACTGTTTCTTGAGAAGAGACTTGAAAGTGAAGACTGATCAGTGTATGGTTTTGGGACCGAAGCGTAGGAATATTTAATATGGCGTGTTAATTCATTTTAATATTAAAATATTTTATTAGACTATTTTCGGAAAAACTTTAAAATGTAACCCCGTAATTAAGGAGAGCTAAAGAGCTTGATAACAGGATATTCTACAGTTGCTCTGGAAAGGTCATTTCCATTATTTCCCCAAAAGAACAAGGGCATAATAACATCCGTTGTTCTTATGTATTTTCTAACGATTTGGAATGCACATTAGCACGGTATGTTGTGTCAAGGCGTTGTCAGTGTCACACTGCTATAATAACAACTTTATTAATGTGTCAATAATACCTAGTCTACATTACAGTAAACTAATTGGGGACACCTATCTAACCCTATCTATAATGATGCTATGATGTACCCTAGGGGATAAGGTGTATATAATGAGTAGTTCAGCTAGTTGATGCCACTCGAAGGTATCTCTAGCTATCTTTCATCGTAAAATTTATTGTTACGTTCTTCGCGTAATAATTGTTACATGTGTCATGTAAAATAGTTTGAAAATTATTTGTATTCGTTTGGAGATAGAATACAACTTACATTAATTATTCCGTGATCCAAAGATTTCGTGTAACCATATATAGTTAGTAGAGGGTTGTAACCCGTGAAGAACTTGAATATCTGACCGACATTAGTAATAACTAGACGAATGTACGAATGGGTAACAGTATTTGTCCATACTTGTTCTACCAGCGATCACTCGGGATTTTCGAGCACTATTAAAATGCGTCATGATCAAATTAAAAAGGACGCCGTTTTCTTTGATAGTTATGGAAAATTCAAATACGGATTTTACATTTTTTAGACACTACTTCATCCGTATAAATGTCAAGGTTAGAGTGCTACTAAAATCGATGCTTGATCAACGAATACCAAAAATTAAATACTTAGATTTTAGCGAAAGAACTACACTATTAGGGCATAACAATTTCCGTTATTCTTTGTTTACATTTTTTTATTTGCTCGTCTGTAGCGAAACACTTGTCACGTTTTTCCTTGTCAAGTGCACTTGTTCATAAACTGATATGCTAGCTTTTGAAACAAGCCAACTTGACAAGGAAAACTTGCTGAATTGCAAACCTTGCTTGTCTCATGATCAACGAACTAGGAAAACTTGACAAGAATCGTTGCGAAATCACGGGCGCTCAGCGGTCTTCGCCAGAGGCGACGTGATTCAGTATCGGGGAAGGTCATCGTACCTTTTAGTGGTTAAAGCATTAATAGATTGGTACAATTTAAACCTACCCTGGGTACCAGAGACCCTTATTTTTTATCTCACAAGCCGTAGGTGTTCTTGTAGAGCTTAGGAGAGAGATACACAATGGTCTCTGGTACCCAGGGTAGTCAAAAAGCATTTATGATAATGAACATCAACATCTATGACTTTAATTCACAAAGTTGGCCCATAACGTGAATGTTAATATGTTAATGTTGTGAATGTTATGAAAGAAATGTCAAGTAATATATCCACTACGTATAACTTCAACAGTTAATAATTCTTCGAGAAATTCAAAGTTAAAGTTTGCTAAATTTTATGGTAATATTAGCATCAGATTTCCAAACCACGTTCCATTCCCGGGGGAAGTACTCCCTATATATATTTTCCGATGGTCATCCTTACCCATTTTACCCCCAAAGTACCCCCCCGCCCCCCCCCCCCCCCCCCCCAAAGTAGGGGAGGGGGGTTCCATTGTGTTTGTCTCATGAATTATAATTAGTCTGAAAGATGTTGCTCAAGTCAAATGTTGTTGTTTACAGTAATACAGGCTTAATTTTAATAGGTCTTTAACAGATGGGTGTTTGTCTTGAGACATTAACTCTATTATCATTTTTACAAGCAATGCAATGTACTAATTAACTTTATAATGTATTAACCATAACCAAAATTTCCACTATAAGACTTTAATAGTGCATGGATTTTCAATTAAATAAGCTTACATGGGTTTCTCCATTATCATAGTAAAAGATTACTTGCATTTTCGTTGTTTCCATGACTTGTCCAAGAATCAACAAGGGCAGTTTGGGTTATGGAAACTAAATCTTTCCATGTCGTAGAGACTTGATTCCATAACTCAAACTGCCCTCGATAGTTCGAAATTTTCGTCGTTAAAGCTTCGCTGAGTAGATGTAGACAGCATAAACACATTTGGATGACATTTTAAAGGTGTTGTAGAGAGAATTCAAGCAGAGAACCGACCGATATAAAGAAGATTGATTCCACAAACGTAGACATCTTGAAAATACGTAACGCCAAACTTCGTTACGTCTACGGCCGACGTCTCATTATGCAAACTCGTTCCCAGACTGCTATCGATCAAGGGCGGTTTGGGTTATGGAAACTAGCCTTTACCCACCTATTCCCTGCCAACTATTCAAACCCTCCCCGTGCTTTTAGTTTCTTGGAAATTGTATGGGAGTTACAAGGTAGCCACGTGACCAGAATGCTGAGCACAGATTGGACAGCTGCCTAATGAATTATTAATGAATATTATAAACATTAATACAAATATCTAATGAGATACAAGATATCTAATGAGATACAAGATATCTAATGAGATGCAAAACGTGAAAACATCACTTATTTTCTAATTATATATCACGAACATCAATTGTAGATGAGTATCGCATCAAGTCTGGAAAATAGTTGCTGACAATTATTATTTCTAGTCTGACTTGATGCGATACTAATCTACAATTGATGTTGTTGATATATGATTAGAAAATAAGTGGTGTTTTCACATTCATGGTATATAAAAAATGAGGATCAGATCCTAGGTATTGTGTTTCGTGTAGGGATTAGTATAGGTAATAGGACTACATGCTGTCCAATTTGGAAATAATTGGATGAAAACAATTCCGAGGCCGTAGGCCGAGTCCAATTTGGCAGTCAGAGGAATTTTTTGAATTCAATTCTTTCCAAATTGGACAGGCATGTAGTCCTGTTACTTGTTAATTATATCATATGTATTTTCTTAAGAAAAGTCCATACGGAAACTATCCAAATTAATAATTTGGACAGTTTGAAAAATATGAAAATAATACCATAGGTGCTTGTTTGGGATTATATAGATAGATGATACAATTATCGTAGAGAACTTAGGGACTTAAAAGGAGGCTCCGTATAGTTTTAAGGGCCTTTATACCAAATGTAAAAAAGCGTCTTATAGCTAATACAGATGTATAATTTGACACCCGTTCAGCCAACCATATGACAGATCATGAGTTGGGGAATCGTTTTATATGAAAATGATCACTCGAAAGGTTACCATAGCAACGCCATGTCAGCTTTAACAAAGGTCATTTTTCTCATAAAATCAATAAAAACGCACGGGTTACACGGTGAATCTTTGTAATACTTTTCATTATGAAAATTCTACACTTCACCTTTCATTTGACAAAGAACTGAAAGATTCCGCACTACAGAATCCAAAATATTGCAAAATATCGATTTTGCAAAATAAAGAAAAAATCTGTAGTACCAATTTTTTTCATATTATATTAATTACTGTAGCTTTATATTACAAACAAATTGTAAAATTATGAAAAGATTTTACCGTGTAGTTTTGGAGTTTCTTTTCAAAAAAGATCGCCCGCGCATGACGTCATCAAAATAAAAATTATTCAAGTTCCATTATTGCGCATGCTCATGGTCTTGCGCGCGCGCGCGCGCTTTTAAAAACTATATGGAGCCACCTTAAGTCTCTTGTACAAGTTTAAATCTTCTAAGTACAATGTCTATTGATTGTAGTATACATAATTTCTTAAGCGCTATTACTAGTATAGTTGATATTCAGTTGGCACAATCAAAATCACTTTAGATACTCCTATATTTATCACGAGCTGTAAATCTATGGAACAATCTACCGGCGCAGGACCTTACGAACTGTCCATTATTTGCAACTCTTAAAACTAGACTCTTTGGCCAATATTTTCAGCAATGTTTTCCAGACTTGATGCGATACTCATCTACAATTGATGTTCGTGATATATAATTAGAAAATAAGTGATGTTTTCACGTTTTGCATCTCATTAGATATATCTTGTATCTCATTAGATAATTGTATCAATGTATAGTATAACCTTTCTGTGATAGTTTTTTTCATGTAAGGTAATATTTAACCGCGAAAATAGTGCTAAGATTACGATTGTTCTGAAAGGTTGTTGGGGTGGTTTCGAGTAATTCAGATAATATTTGGAAAAAATGTCAAAACTACATGATAAATGGTCAATGAGATGCGCGGGACGGATGCGCAGTAGTAAGGGCCCTGACTACCTCAATCGTGCTCAAATCTGATTGGTTGAATGACGACTATGACATCATCACTGTGTGGCATAAAGCTGCCATACCAAGATACTTGGATCAGTTAAGTGTGTTTGACTGTGATTGCTGTTTAAACCTCCTAAAGAAAAGCCAAGGAATCATCTCAAAGATATATGTTGAATATAAAATAAACTTTCTTTACCTATACAACGTTAGGAGTTGATGTGATTGGCTGTTACGGTATATACTTCTCACTATAACTTCTTATTCTTTTCTCGTGCTAAAATGATTGGATTGAAGTTTTCGGCACCGTTTGGGACTTTCGAACAGGAAGCGGCCTATACTATCTTCTGCAGTTAGATATTCAAGGGGAAGATAAAAATACCCATAAAGATTCTTCTGAGCGTTAGCCTTAGAAGGAAACGCAAAAGAGAAAACAATAGGGGTATCGAATGGTCAAGCTAAAGGCGAGACTTTGCGAGACTCCGAGACAAGGCATATTTTTTTGCAAGCCAGAGACGCTTTTTCACCGATTTCCTTTGTTTTCAAAATTCCAGACTCTGAAAAGCCTTTTGTATAGTACTTAAAAGGAATTACAGTCGTTTCGCTTCTAAAACTTTTCGCCTCCAGTCGTTTCGCTTCTAAGTCTTTTCGCCTCCAGTCGTTTCGCTTCTAAAACTTTTCGCCTCCAAGTCCTTTCGCTTCTAAAATAATATACTTCCTAATAATGTTGCCGATGGTCCGTTCGCTTCTAAGGAATCGAAGGAAGGCTTGATCCCGGGGTTTGATATACTTATTGATCAGATAGATGTCCTAACTGACTACCGATTTTGGAAAATACTGTACAAATGGTATCGACACGAAATACGTGTATACTATAACATAAGAGTTTGAAGAATTGGACAGTAATCATTTGTATTTCTCTAACATAAGAAGAACAGTTATCGCGTAGCTTGGTTACTGAGCTGTCACATTCAAGTCACACAACAGTGCTTTCGCATCGAAAAAGTAACGCTGTAACGCTTGGGAAATAGACTTTTATTTTCTTTCCTATCTTTAAAATAAGCTTTCTTAAACACAATACATGTTCTTGTGCACGAAATAAGTGAATCCACCAACTAGGGACTTAAATTTATCGCGGGGTTTGATTGTTTGTTGCTGAAGGAACCTTGCTGAAGTCACACAAGAGTGCTTTCGCATCCATGGAGTCCGCTTGGGAAAATTAGGCTTTTATCTGAATGATAATTACCTCTACACTCGCTTTGTCGCGATCACTGCTAATAACAACCCAATCGCTTAAACTCTGTCGTGTAAACAAGCCTTTACTCTGAATGTTTGAAAATCGAGTCTTTCCCAGTCTAAGAATCACAGACTGTGGTTAATAACTCGTAAATCGAGGTAAATATTGTTCTCACGATATCAAGTATTTAACATATATAATGTATTTCACTATAGCCTCCTCTTAGTATTTCACGATGTTTCTTGAAATTTCTCTTGATATTTCATCACTTTCATTTAGAAGCGAACGGACCTGTCATTAGAAGCGAACGGACCTGCCATTAGAAGCGAAACGACTTTTGAATGTGGAGGCGAAAAGTTTTAGAAGCGAAACGACCTGATACCCTACGCAAGTATTGCAATGAAGAACATAATATCATGACGGCATCTAACATGCATGAAGCCCTGAAAGAAAGACAAGTCAAAGGATGCACTCACATCAGTGTGTGAACTCACTCGAAACAGCCAGGAAATCAATGTGAACAGAATAGACAATTTTAGTACTTTTCATAACTTTTCTTACTCAGAAGACGGGTTATGTGTATCAAAATCTTATTGTGTA
The DNA here is from genome assembly GCA_033675265.1 of Actinostola sp. cb2023. NCBI lineage: Eukaryota > Metazoa > Cnidaria > Anthozoa > Actiniaria > Actinostolidae > Actinostola > Actinostola sp. cb2023. The sequence continues at coordinate 41,025 of JAUJYZ010000094.1, read as the reverse complement.
GGTCATGGAAAGTGTTTCCCATGGTCCCAGCTAATTGTCAGCAAACAAGGGCCTACTATGCTGAAGGAAGTCGAAGACTGTGGTTTCTTCCCAGTGGTACCAAGACCAATCAAAGGAAATATGGTCACAGTGAATGAAAGAAGCGATGATTCAGTAGATGAAGAAGCACTATTTTCTTGTGAAGAGCCGGGATGCAATCGTGAATTCAGTAATTTTAATACACTTCAAGACCACATCCATTTTGGTCAGCATGACAAACCTAAAGAATCAGAGAGTGTGCCGGTATGATAGTCTGAAACGTGCATGCATGGTAGAGAAATTCTCGTCATTGACATTAGAATCCAATACCGTAACATCAGAAGCAACACAGATCCCGCATTCATCCACTGATATCTCTCTAGCAATGGGCTGGGCATTGCAGAAACCAAGGACAAGTGGTTCAAAGTTTTCGGAGAATGTGAAAGCATATTTAACGGAACGATTTGATTTCGGTGAGACAACAGGTAGGAAAGCTGATCCATCTCAAGTAGCAGCCGACATGAGGAAAGCGAGAACTAACGATGGCAGAAGGCGATTTGCAAGGGATGAGTGGCTTACGAAAGGACAGGTTCAAGGGTTCTTTTCAAGATTGTCCTCGGCTAGAAGAATAAAGCCTACTTTACAAAAAACATCCAAAAACCGGAACGACATAGAATTTCTCGAAGATGACATTGCTCGCTTAGAGGAAAATAACAGAAAAGAGATGATCGATGATGTTGTAGACACATTGGGTGTCACACACCCAATAACGTACGATGGTTACAATCTCTGCGAACTTGTAAAGGTAAACAAACTGACAAAATTCAACGTGTCGATGCTTAAGACAATGTGCACACATTTCGAACTGCATTGGAAGGCCAAAGATTTAAAGAGTACTTTGGTGGACAAGCTGAAGGAAATGGTGAAAGAATGTTGTTGCATTGAATGAGTAGTAAGACTTCACTACTTCCCTAGAGAAACTGAAACCCTACTGCAGAAAAAGCTTTGTCACGATCATAAATGACCGTTTTTGTACTACTGACGTATAATGCGTCGTAAACACATAACACAACTATTACTTTATGCGTCTAGTGCACGCGAAGATGGGTAAAATATAAGACAAACTTAAGCTTAAGACGGGTAAAATATAAGACAAACTTAAAGTGCTACTTAGACGAAAATCGATCGAAGTTTAATTTAGCTGAAACTTCACTGAAATAATCTCAAAGAGCCATACAATTACTGGTTAATGTGTTTTCTCAAAATTCCTATGGGAAGTATTACATTTTTATGAATCTTTAGAAGTGTCAGTGAGGTCATCTACTCAACCCTAACAATCAACACAGCTTCGCTCCATACATTTCTTTGTGTTTAGTTTCTTGAATTATTTTATTTCTATGAAGCTAAAAGAATTGGGTGAAGGAGTTTTCTTACATTATTTGTGCTTAGGATTGATTGTCTGACCAGTTATCTTCAATGCAGAGCTGTTATCTGAACAAAACATTGAGATATTTTGACTAACAAAATACAAAGAAATGTATGGAGCTGAATGTTGGGTTGAGTAGATGACGTCACTGACACCTCTAAAGATTCATGAAAATATAGTACTTCCCTCTGGAATATCGAAAAAAGATTTTAACTGGTTATTATTAGACCCTTGAAGAATTATTCAATGAAGTTTCAGCTAAATTAAACTTCGATCGATTTTCGTCTAAGTAGCACTTTAAGCTTAAGACAGGTAAAATATAAGACAAACTTAAGCTTAAGACGGGTAAAATATAAGACAAACTTAAGCTTAAGACAGGTAAAATATAAGACAAACTTAAGCTTAAGACAGGTAAAATATAAGACAAACTTAAGCTTAAGACAGGTAAAATATAAGACAAACTTAAGCTTAAGACAGGTAAAATATAAGACAAACTTAAGCTTAAGACAGGTAAAATATAAGACAAACTTAAGCTTAAGACAGGTAAAATATAAGACAAACTTAAGCTTAAGACAGGTAATAAGACAAACTTAAGCTTAAGACAGGTAAAATATAAGACAAACTTAAGCTTAAGACAGGTAAAATATAAGACAAACTTAAGCTTAAGACAGGTAAAATATAAGACAAACTTAAGCTTAAGACAGGTAAAATATAAGACAAACTTAAGCTTAAGACAGGTAAAATATAAGACAAACTTAAGCTTAAGACAGGTAAAATATAAGACAAACTTAAGCTTAAGACAGGTAAAATATAAGACAAACTTAAGCTTAAGACAGGTAAAATATAAGACAAACTTAAGCTTAAGACAGGTAAAATATAAGACAAACTTAAGCTTAAGACAGGTAAAATATAAGACAAACTTAAGCTTAAGACAGGTAAAATATAAGACAAACTTAAGCTTAAGACAGGTAAAATATAAGACAAACTTAACGAAAGTAAAATCTGATAATGGTCTTCAATCATCAGAGACGGGCAACAGATGAAGAAAGCAAAACTACCTGTAACTGCGCTACACAGTGAAACAAACTAGAGTACAAACACTAAAACCGTGTAATGTTTTGCACTAAGTATGGGTTAAACAATGAACGCGAATGGTTTATAGTAGTTAGAGTGTCGATCATTTTGAATGCCACGAAGAGGCGATACATAGTACTATTTATGTTGCACGGTTTTAGTGTTCCAGGCCTAATTTGGTCACTTTCCACGTCAGATCGTTAAATTCATCTTACATTACTCTAGGCGCATAAAGTAATATACGTGTTATATATGTTTTGACGCATGCGTCTGTAGCATGAAAAGGGCAATATATCAATCACTGAAACCATAACTTGCAATTGGCTATTTTTGGAACTGAGTTATTACTGAAACACAGCCCCATCCTTCATTTGTTCATACTCCTGCAAATTGAGTGCAATCAGTTGGGGTTAGTAGTGTGTACATGTTCCTACTGCGGTATATAACTGTTGTTTTACAGTGAGATTTGTAGTTTTGAGAAGTGTATGGACAGGAAATACGCTTCCACCATGGGGTAAACCCCCGTGGCGCGAGCGCAGAAAAGCGACTGACCTTCGCAGCCTAGCTAGTTACTCAAATCAAATCAAATCAAAAGACTTTATTTTATGAGGGTGACACTAAACAGTCTCAGACTGATGCCGGGCACGAGTCTAAAAATACAGTCGGTATTTTTTTGTTGTCGTTGTTGTTGGTCCATGTCGCGAATCTGCAGGAGACAACGAGTCTGACCACGAGAGAGATTACAAATCACAAACCAATCAGGAAGCACCGGAGGTCAAGGGGCAAGTTCAGCTGTCAAAATAACTCACGTAAAATAGTTCCCCAAAATCTAAATATGTTTTTTCGATTTTGCTGGCACTCTCAACCGTCTTAACCAGCCGTTTATACAAATTCTGAGCTAGTCGGTATTATGTTGTCTCTTCATTCTTCACAGCTCAAGTCCCTCACGAATGGAAGGTGGAGACCCATAAGTATGCGTCTTTCGTGCTGCAGTGCATCCCATGTAGTGCTCATCGCACCAGGGCACGAGTGAACGCTTATTAAAGCGTTTAGTTCTTTTATCACTCAAAACATAATGAACAAAAGAGTTTTCTTTTTATTATCAGATGGCGTTCAGTTCATGTCGTCTTCAAACTAAGCTAAGCAAAACATGTTTTTTTAAACAAGACTTTCCGATTATTTATGATTTAACTGAACGACGTAAAGGAACCCGAAATGTCACGCTACTCAGTTACAATAACTAGAATACAAATACGTATAATTACCTAAAACGTATCTAGCAAGGAAATAAATCGTATTTTCGAAGTCTCAGCGAAATAAAATACTTAATTGCGAGAGAACATATTATATTTTAGATGAAATCAAGTTGTGTCACGCAATATATACTTCTCTCGTATCTAGTACGGGTTTATAAACCTCTGTAACCACTATTTTTTCTAATAAATAAAAAAATCCCAATGAAACAGTCATTTGTTGTAGTTACAAAGGTGACTTACATGTTTGAGCTGCAAAATATTGTATTTCTGGGGTTAAGCGGTTGGTAGCGTGACATGTGACGTTTTTGGTTAAAACGCTCAAATGACCATCTTAGACCGCTTGTTCGCTACCGAACGAGAGGGATACCCATCGATTTTACGCCAGAATATAACACCTGTAGATAAAACCTTGCCTGTGAATTGCATTTTAGATCATATTTACATTCTACTTTTGAGAATTTTAATGTTAAATTAGGTCACATTTTCACGTCGCCACGATGAGGGCAAAAGGTTACTTTGAATTGGGCTAGTGTACTTGAAATTTTTCAAAAATCAATGACATTTAACATTTGCACTCACAAAATATAGCTTAGATCTTGGAGTAAAGCACAGGTTCGCACCATTATTTTTCTGGAAATGGCGCAGGTGCAAAAACCTGTCATTTCGGTCCTGTCAAAGGGACCATAATCCAGACCGGCAAACTCGAGGTTTAGACGGTACCAAAGCAAATAAAAGGTTTTTACAAAAACGAAGTCGCGTTTCAAAACATGGGTACCAAACCCTTTTCGCCCGCAAAGAATAAAGGAAATCTATTTTTTAACACCAAGTTGGTCGGACCGTTCTTAGGGGGACTGCCATTTTTAAAATAGTGTTATATGCCACGATTTACAACCATTTTCTATATTTAGTAATCAAGTAGTTATTGTAGTCTTAGTCGCTTTGTTTTGGTAAGTGGTCGGTTTTGGCAGAGGCGGAACCGACCCGAACATTGTAGTTATGACTTACCTGACATTGTTGTGCTGAACATTTATAGTTTTAGCCTTTTTAATACTTATTGACGTTTGTAGTTAGGTGAGACGTATAACGCACATAGAATGGATTTAGTTAAGTGAACTGGTCAACCTAGTCCATGGTTGATCAGATCGAGTAGGGGAATTCCCCACAGACTGACTTATGGCCTTTTAGAGTATCTCTTAATTAGCGAGTGTTGTTTATCAAGTGGATCTCCACAGGAAGTTCTGTTTGGGTTATGTCTCACCAGCTTTTCATTAGAAAGTGCTCATTCGTACATAATTTACCATGTAAACATTTATAGTATTAGCCAACAAATTGTACAAGTATCGATATGATCTAATCGAGTTAGTACATCTAATGCCGCACCCTGTAAACACTCAACCATGATATGAAACAAACACTTGAGAGTGAGAATTCTCGAAGTGTTGGTTGAGTATAAATAGGGTACCAGTTGGATGCACTAGGTAGATGGATTAAAGCAGAGCTGCACGGCAAAAAAGAAAAATACTCAAAGAACGAAGTCTTCGTCATCTTGTAGTAAGGTATGCTTCCACAACCTTGAGATCCTATTCGTACTATAACAATAGATTGGTACAATTTAAACCTAAAATGACCACCGTTAGAATTATCCCAGTACTTTTAAGGGTATTTGCCCATATATATACATGATGACCTACTTGTCAGGAAACTGATGTTACACTTTAGGGGTAAGAAATATTTGTTGCTATGACCACACGGTTGCGATTGTGGTACCTTTTATGGGTTATGTTCAAAAGTTCCAATCAGCACCCCCATCACTTTTTATATGGAAGTACCCCTCCCCCCGGAAAACACAGTCACCTTATGCATGGAGGAGGTCTAAATTGCCTATAACGTCATAAAAAGAGACCTTACATACAAATTGTGTTTGGATTAATATTATTCAAATCAATAAGTACAACAAGGCTCAACACGTAATATTTTATTACATGACTTCCGCTGATCGTACAAATCATTACAAAGCTGCGCAGAATACACAGAATGCTTCACACACTTTACAATTGATTATGATACGGCAGACCTTCAGTAACCTCATCCCATAAAGCAAATCTTGCCTGTCCTAGGGTGATAGGAACAAATAGCACATCGACTAAAGCGACACGAGCAACATTCAGCTGAACTTGAACATCTGCCACCGTGCGCAACACAACGCTTGACTGGCTGCGGGTTCATCAGAGATTCGTCATCCGACACTCGTCTTGCTGCAATCGATTGAACAAGAAACAAGAAGACCACAAAGATCAGAACTACAGGGAACTTCATGTTTGTTGCTGCAATTATAATGAAAACAATGAAATATCAGTCATTTCGATTAGGTATTTTATCACGTTTTGAGAAAACGATAGCATTCGGACCCATGATATATTTGTTGGTTTGGACGGAATTTTATATTTCTAGAAAATGCGTTTTCCTTTATTTTCGCAAACATCGACAAAGCGACACACGGCCATTTTATGTCATATGTTGCAATAGTTGCTTATTGTAAATCCCGTTCTCACGTCTAGAATTCAGCGCACCGTTTCTCGGTCAGGTCTTCGTGTAGCTGCACAAAAGTTCTGGCTATTGTTCTATTGTCATTATGTGTATTGTTTTTACATAGAAAAACAATAGCCAGGACAATTTGTGCATCTACGTGAAGACCTTCCCCGTTTCTCCTTGTGGGATGAGTTGAACCATTTTATTTGATGCCAATTATAATGCGCATGGTCACATAAAAATAAGATGAAAACTAAACCGCTCAACGCGTAAAGATTACCGGTATTCTACTTGTATTGTTTTCTCTTGAGACTCGTAGGAATGCTATTGTTTCGATTTTGAATCTATTCAACTTTGAGTTCCATAATTATTTCACTCATTTCTAACTAATTTGAACCTTTCCTGTGATTATACTTGATTGAAATATAGAACTGAAATATTTCTTAATACGATTATCATTTTCCGAAAACCTCGTCAAGTATGAAATAAGACTTTTTAAAGTACCTCGAACGTCGGCAATAAGCCTATGTACATCTCCTCGGGATGTATGTGAGGGGATGCATGCATACATAATAATTTCGCCTTCGATTCGGTGAACATTTGTTAACGAATTGGAGCTGTTAGAGCATCGGTGCACGTTCAGTTAGATAGATATATAGATAGATAGATAGATAAACTTTATTTATGTGTCAAATGTAATAGCTGAGGGGAAAATCCCTCTACTAAAGGGGACACCTAAAACTGAAGTTCGAGGGTTCGAATCCCATCAGGGCCAGATATTTTTTCTATTTCGCGTTTCTTTCTAGGGCTAATGCTCAGAAGAATCTTGATGGGTATTCTTAACTTCCCCTCGATATCTAACTGCAGAAGATAGTATAGGCCGCTTCATGTTTGAAAGTCCCAAATGGTGCCGAAAACTTAAATCCAATCTTTTTAGCACGAGAAAAGAATAAGAAGTTATAGTGAGAAGTATATACCGTAATAGCCAATCACATCAACTCCTAACGTTATATAGGTAAAGAAAGTTTCTTTTAGACTCAACATACCTTTGAGATGATTCCTTGGCTTTTCTTTAGGAGGTTTAGTCAGCAATCACAGTCAAACACACTTAACTGATCCAAGTATCTTGGTATGGCAGCTTTATGCCACACAGTGATGATGTCATAGTCGTCATTCAACCAATCAGATTTGAGCACGATTGAAGTAGTCAGGGCCCTTACTACTGCGCATCCGTCACGCGCATCTCATTGACCATTTATCATGTAGTATCGCATCAAGTATCGCATCAATTCAGGAAAATAGTTGCTTACAATTATTATTTCTAGTCTGACTTGATGCGATACTAATCTACAATTGATGTTGTTGATATATGATTAGAAAATAAGTGGTGTTTTCACATTCACGGTATATTAATGAGGATCAGATCCTAGGAATTGGTGTTTCGTGTAGGGATTATCGTAGAGAACTTAGGGACTTAAGTCTCTTGTACAAGTTTAAATCTTCTAAGTACAATGTCTAGACCTATTGATTGTAGTATACATAATTTCTTAAGCGCTATTACTAGTAGTTGATATTCAGTTGAATCACAATCAAACTCACTTTAGATATACTCCTATATTTTTCACCGGCTGTAAATCTATGGAACAATTAATCTACGGCAGGACCTTACGAACTGTCCATTATTTGCTACTCTTAAAACTAAACTCTTTGGCCAATATTCTGACTTGATGCGATACTCATCTACAATTGATGTTCGTGATATATAATTAGAAAATAAGTCATGATGTTTTCACGTTTTGCATCTCATTAGATATATTATATCTCATTAGATAATTGTATATCAATGTATAGTTCAACCTTTCTGTGATAGTTTTTTCATGTAAGGTAATATTTAACCGCGAAAATAGTGCTAAGATTACGATTGTTCTGAAAGGTTGTTGGGGTGGTTTCGAATATATAATTTATATATTTGGAAAAAATGTCAAAACTACACGATAAATGGCCAATGAGATGCGCGGAACTTTGGCTTTAGTCAGCAATCACAGTCAAACACACTCATACCCAGAAATCAGAGACATGCCTGGTCGCGCAGCTCATTATTCATAAGCTTTTCGACATTTACATATCAAAGAGAAATGGTAGAAATGTATGGCAAAACATAGAAAATCAGAAATATCTGAAGAACTATAATTCGGATGCAAACTCCCGATAGCTAATTCACAAGTTTAATGTTTTGGGTGCTCGAATCGAGTACACTTCTTACAATCAAGCGAAAATAAAGTATGATAAAATCGATTTCAAAAATCGCTCTCTCAACAACATCTCACCTCTGTCATTTACTGTAAAAGGCCGCCAAATTGAGTAAATTCCTAAAAGTTGGAGTCCGGTAGCAGCTTCGTCGAGCGTGCTCAGGATAGTTAAGGCATGGGTCTCAAACATTTCAAAATGGCGGCTTTGAAAACAAGAGGGGTGGTCTATTTCTTTTCCTTTTTGTGATTATTCACTGAAACTTTGATAAATGTGATAAAGTCGAAACCTTAACCTTTGTATATAGTTGTTTCTATGGAAACATGTAATCTGACCTTTGACCTTCAATATCAAAATTTTACATAAAAGTCTCCTGGAGGACAATAAAAAGTTTTCGTAGGATGGATATTTCTATGTGAATAAATCAGAGTTAGTGTGTAGTCTCTCGGTCTAATTTGAAAATTTGTTTAACTTGTTTGGAAGTCTCATTAAGGTACACATGAAATTTGATACTCTTTATTTTCTTCTTTGTTATAATATTATTTCATGATATCTAATTGGAGCAATAAACTTGAAGGCATATAGTATCATATAGAATGTTTAATAATCCAATACATCAAATTTTTTCCATACTCCCGAAGCCTTGAAAGTTATTTTTCAAAACTTCAGTTCAAAGGTCAAGTATGATGTCACCATGGTTACCATATTAATAAAAATTAACAAAGCGTTAATCTTAATGATGTGTCCTTAACTGTAGTCTCTACAGTAAAACTAGATGATAATACAGCCGTTCTAAGCTTTAATGGGCGTGATCGTCTTGGACCCGTGCCTTAATGCCCCTGAGTGGTACACACTTTCCCGATAGCCAGTTCGAAAGGACGTCATCTAAACTCACAGAATATCACACTTGTTTGGCCATAAATTCCACTTCTAATATGACAAAGTCCAGCCAAAGATAAGCTAAATTCCACTTTCGCCGATACAGAAGCATACTGAGTAAATATACTGTTTTCACCGTTGTTTTTCACTCGGTAAACGCTTCTGTCAAGATTATTTGGATCGCCATGTTTACATAAGTAGCCTGGCCTGTTAGATTACACAGGAAACCCAGAGATAGTTAGCTGAGTTAGGCTCAAAAAGCGAGAAATAGGAGAGACGATGGAGGGGAGCAGAGGGGAGGGGGTTCAACTTTGGGCTTCCTGTGGTAAATACCATTTAGTATCTTTTTGCGAAATTTGCAATTATTTTAAAATGTAGAGGATGTATGATCAAGATCGCTTCACACTATTAGTTTGTGATTCAGATTTCACATAGTTTACATGAATTTGAGCATAATCTTTTGATTCTGGGTAACTCCGCTGACACAAATAATCGTAGACGCAAAATGTCTCTGTTTCTGGCAATGTTAACTGATCCAAGTATCTTGGTATGGCAGCTTTATGCCACACAGTGATGATGTCATAGTTGTCATTCAACCAATCAGATTTGAGCACGATTGAAGTAGTCAGGGCCCTTACTACTGCGCATCCGTCACGCGCATCTCATTGACCATTTATCATGTAGTATCGCATCAAGTATCGCATCAATTCAGGAAAATAGTTGCTGACAATTATTATTTCTAGTCTGACTTGATGCGATACTAATCTACAATTGATGTTGTTGATATATGATTAGAAAATAAGTGGTGTTTTCACATTCACGGTATATTAATGAGGATCAGATCCTAGGTATTGGTGTTTCGTGTAGGGATTATCGTAGAGAACTTAGGGACTTAATTAAGTCTCTTGTACAAGTTTAAATCTTCTAAGTACAATGTCTATTGATTGTAGTATACATAATTTCTTAAGCGCTATTACTAGTAGTTGATATTCAGTTGAATCACAATCAAACTCACTTTAGATACTCCTATATTTTTCACCGGCTGTAAATCTATGGAACAATTAATCTACGGCAGGACCTTACGAACTGTCCATTATTTGCAACTCTTTGGCCAAAACTTTCAGCAATGTTTTCCTGACTTGATGCGATACTCATCTAGAATTGATGTTCGTGATATATAATTAGAAAATAAGTGATGTTTTCACGTTTTGCATCTCATTAGATATCTTGTATCTCATTAGATAATTGTATCAATGTATAGTACATTCTCCCTCCCGCTGACCATTAGCATTAAGGTATGGGATAGAAACTCCTGTCGAGCAATACGACAAAGAGCACAAAAGGTGCTAAATTTGTCAACGAGAGGGAGGGTGGGTGGGACGACATCTGCATCCCAACTCGATCTTGGTGAACTGACACATTTGCATTTAACAAATTGAAGATGGTTTTGAGTTGTCTGTACTCTTATTGACACACACTTGACGTCATAAAATGTTCAAAACTCAAGTGGAATCACGAGCGTAGCGAGTGATTTCACTGCCAAGTTTTGGACATTTTATGACGTCAAGTGTGTGTCAATAAGAGTACAGACAACGATAAAACCATCTTCAATCTGTTTTTTACAATAACAAAGTCAAAAAGCATCCAAAAACAAGGAAAATAGTTTGAAAGAAAAACTGTTTCAAGCGCGCGCTGGCTCCGTGCGCGAGCGATTCGTCATGCTATGTGTCTGTACTCTTATTGACAATGGCTGAGAACCAATCAGATTGCGAGATTTCGCTCTGTTATTGTAAAAAATTAATTCTACCTTATATAATGCTCATTACGTCATCGCACGGGATAATGAATATTAATAGGGTATGAATAGTACATTATCCCTCCCGCTGACTCATTAGCATTAAGGTATGGGATAGAAACTCCTTTCTCGCCCTTTATCTGGCACAGTGTGTCCATACGACCAGTACTTCCCTCTTTAATAACTCTCCCCAATCCTTATAATAAATTCCCATTCCTCACCTTATGGTTGGGTACACGCCTATAAAATACATCCCCAATACTCATACATTTGACAGTTTTGAAAATAAACGCGTATATATATACACCCATTACTGAATTGAAAAACATTTGTGAAGCCAGTCAAGTTGGCTTATGTCTTTGATAAAGTTCTGACAAGTCAGTCATTAAAACCTATTTGCCACCCGATGACTAGCTCTCCCGGGTAACAGCACTTGATTTCAATTAAGAGAATGGTTCGCCGTCCTTGATATAAATCAGACACCTGAATCGCTGCCAGAACCAAATATATAGCGAAACCACTAAACTTCGCAATCTATAACGTTCCGACCTGGTAAACGACCGACGTGAAAGGACGATCGAGTCTAGACCGCTGAAGAGCTGAAAAGGTGCATTAATTACCTCGCCTGTGGGATAAGCGGTCTGAAAAGATAATCTTGCAGAACAGGTACCTTCAATAAATCACACACATCGATGTATACTCCAAACACCGTAACAGTGCAGATTTAAACATTTTGTACATAGGAGTACCTTATCGCCTGCGCGCAAATAATCGGCTTTCGGATCCTGTTTGGGATAAAGTGTCCCTGATTGGTGTATCACTTGTGATACGCTAGAAGCTTGACACGTTAATAAAGTTATTGTATGTGTATAAAGACCAGGCTCCAATAAATTATAGGCTCATGGCCACCCAATCAACCTATAGCTATAATATAGCCGACAAATCCGTACTGAAACAAACAGATTCAACCTGCGAGGACAAAACTTGCCTCCCATTGTTCCACCTTCACGGCAGACAGATATTCTTTCACTTTCCTCGATGCTGCTAGATCCCCATATTCCAGAAGGCCTGAGAAGTCCGAGTCCCTCCCTATCCAAGCTAAGAGCGGAAAAAATCGCTCGCACTTGCCTATTATAGGGTCCACCGATCCGAAAACAAAGGATAGTCGGGTTGGGCATTTACCACTGAAGTTACCCTCACTTCAAAAACCCCTACATGTCGAACAATGCCCTTTTTAGACGCACTGTCCTCCGAGATTAGACACGGATGACGTAGGTGAGTCACAGAGAACCAAGTCCAGCAAGGTGAATGATTTTGGAGAAACGTCTCCGCGAAAGCTGAGACGCGTCGATGGAGATCATGCCCAAACGCCCCATGCTTTTCACTTCTCCACGGATATCTCAAGAACCTAAAATCTCTTAACGTTGGGTATAATACCAGATCTCGCTGCCTACATGCAACCCCTATCGCCGAAGCCATATCCCGAATATTAATAATCGAATATACCATTTCGCTTCCGAGAAGGCCAACAAGAACGAAATATATTTACCCAAGAATCTCTGCACCGCTGACCTCAAGGGAATTGTCGACTTGAAAACCAAAAAACGTTCTTACGTAGTTCTATATAAAATGTAATTTTTTGTCTTGTAAATCAAACACACTTGAAGGTTAGAGTCAACCTCCATCCCCAGATAATTTGCCTTAATCTAATCTCATAGTCAAGACACTTTTTCAAACCAAGGGTGAAACCCAACATGGCAAGTAATACAGAGAGCGAACTTGGCTGCACTTTTACTGAACTAACTGTCCGGAAGGGCAATCGACAATCGGACGAGACCGTATGTCCCCTCGTCGAGCTTCCCAATCTGTCATTATTGTATAATGAGCAAACCACCCTAAACTTCGGAGGTCTCATGGCCGCCATTCCTACTGACTGATAAACCCCCCAAAAAGAAGTTTATCCAACTAAATGGCCAGGTGATGTTCACATTTCCCACTAAAAACCGTCTTTCATCAACAGTATATAGTCGCAACCAGACTTAAAATTGTCATCTACATGTAGGTTTACCATAACAGGACCTCGGTTAGATGTACATGCGTGGGGACTTGGACCAACTTATCCAAATAAAATCGTGCATGTATCATTCATCCACAAATTAAAACCCTAGCGTCGAAACAAAGACGCAGCTTGGATGGTTCAACTGTGAGGGGTAAAACCAGCCAAAGGGGTTCTACTTTGACCCAAACACTTGCATGAGCGCCTTTTATGTTCAGGCTACTTGATATACACGGTAGACCCAGTCACCAAACAACTGTTACAAGAGATTTACATGGTTCCGGAAAGTTTCTCTCGGTGGCAAATAACTGTCATCATAAACACCCTTGAAACTAGTCCCTTTAAGAAAGGCGAAAAAGTCATAAAAAGTCATAAAAGTTTACTCCCTTGTATATATAACATCAATACGACTTTACATTCTGCTCTATGACTGTGAAGTTCTCCCGCCCTATATACTGTACGTAGAGACGCACGCTTACCACCAGCTACTCTTATACATAAGCCCATCTTCCCTAAGCCTGGGCAGGGGTTTCATCTGCATGACATAACCCATAAACTCTACTTAATTTCACGGCTCGTTACACCGAATGATAAGGGCAAAAACGTTTCCCTTACCAGCAATCACTACTTGCATCTACTAGAAATCACATCAATGTAAAATAAGGGAATATACAACCCACAACAAGTAGGAATTTTCATAATAAGCATAATCAAAACCCAACAGGAAAACCCCCACCCAGACTTAGAGAAGATGACTACCAATTGCCTGACGAATCGAGACACAAGGGCAGCCTTTATAGACAAACGCTTGCGGAGTCAACTCTTAAAGCCCAGAAGATATGAAAAGAAACAAACTGGAACTTCCCTTCCCCCCAATGGGATGCATGGGAATAAAATAAATACTACACTCTAGTATCCATAAAATGTACACGCCAATAATGCATTTATTGCCTCCAGTCATTAAGCCTTTTTCGTATTATTTACATGAGCGAGTAATGTGGCCTGATACTAGTCATAAGGAAACACACTTGACATTACTACGAGCACTGGCTCTCAGGCTTCGACGTCGTCCAAGCGATACTTTAACTGATCATACATTTCCCGACGGACTATATCTAGTTCTTGAGAGCTGGTTCTTTAACACTTTCCCCCACCACTTTGCGACTTCTGCCCCCTCTTTCGAAGGCCACCCTTGATGGCAACGCCAGGGTTGTCGACCATGGAACGAAATTGATGGAGGACAACTTCAAACTTACCACCGCGGCTATCATTTTGCTCCTTTAGCTTGGACAAATCTATACATGCTTCAAAACCTCCCATATAGGTGTTGAGGTACTTGTAGAGCCTTTAGGCTCCTTTAGCTCCTTCCCACGCCTCACAATTGGAGAATAATACATAAACGTATAGCGTAACACTCAGCCCGTATACTTAAGCACAAAATTACGCTATATAACAAGCCTACAACTACAAATGCCAGCAATAAAACACCCACAGACATGAGTGAATAGGAACTAACGCATACATTCTCCAATGTTAAACCAAACAGATCTTTCTCCAAGTCACCAAAGACTACTAAAATTCTACCGTTCCCAGGGGTCACCCAACTGCAATTCTCCGGGTCATACCGACGCACCCAACTACAATTTTATTCTCCTGGGTCATGCGGACGCACCCAACTACATAAAATTATCTGTGGTCATGCACACGTACCCAACATGTGTTTTAATTTCTGAAGTCACCTAGACATACTCAGCTACTATTCCTGGGGTCACACAAACAAACCCATCTACTAATTCTCGATATGGGGTCACAGAGACTCACCCAGTTTGTAATATCTGGGGTTACGCAAACAAACCCACCTACAAATGCTCGATCCGGGGTCACACAGACTCACCCGACTTCTATTTCCTGGGGTCAAACAGACACACCCAGCTACTACTTCTCGATCCGAGGTCACACAGACTCACCCGACTTCTATTTCCTGTGGTCAAACAGACACACCCAGCTACTACTTCTCGATCCGGGGTCACACAGACTCACCCGACTTCTATTTCCTGGGGTCAAACAGACACACCCAGCTACTACTTCTCGATCCGAGGTCACACAGACTCACCCGACTTCTATTTCCTGGGGTCAAACAGACACACCCAGTTACTACTTCTCGATCCGGGGTCACACAGACTCACCCGACTTCTATTTCCTGGGGTCAAACAGACACACCCAGTTACTACTTCTCGATCCGGAGTCACACAGACTCACCCGACTTCTATTTCCTGGGGTCAAACAGACACACCCAGCTACTACTTCTCGGTCGATATCCGGAGTCACCCAGACTCACCCGATTTCTATTTCCTGGGGTCAAACAGACACACCCAGCTACTACTTCTCGATCCGGGGTCACACAGACTCACCCGACTTCTATTTCCTGGGGTCAAACAGACACACCCAGCTACTACTTCTCGATCCGGAGTCGCACAGACTCACCCGACTTCTATTTCCTGGGGGACACACCCCAGTCAAACAGACACACCCAGCTACTACTTCTCGATCCGTAGTCACAAAGACTCACCCGACTTCTATTTCCTGGGGTATCTCAGACACATCCATCTACTATTCCCTGAACCGAGTCACAGAGACTCCGACGTCCAGCTTCTATTCTCTGAGGTCACACAGACTCATCCAGCTTCTGGGTTCACACAGACTCGCCCAGCTTCTATTCCCTGGGGTCACACAGACTCGCCCAGCTTCTATTCTCTGGGGTCACACAGACTCGTCCAGCTTCTGGAGTCACACAGACTCGCCCAGCTTCTATTCTAGAGCTGCGTCACACAGACTCGCCCAGCTTCTTTTCCCAACTTTGTATTATCTGGGGTCACGTACACAGACGCACCCAGACCCTCCCCCCTGGAATAACATATCACAACGCGCGGTCCAGCTACTATTCTCGATCCGGAATCACAGAGAATTGCTTGGTTAGCAGAGACTTGCTTGGTCTGGGATCACCACATCCAGGTTTCATAAGGCAAAGCGGCAACGCCGATTCAGGTATAAATGCTCCACTCCAACAGCCTAGAAAAACTTAAACAAAAGACAAAAAAAAAAAACACGTATACAAATCAAGTCATCAAGTCCCAATGGACTTGAACAAAGAAACGCACATGGACGCCCCATTCCTGAACTCCAACAAACTACTCACTAAGATTAAGAATTCAGATATACTGCAAAACTTTCTACCGAATCAAACACAGGGCAAAAATTAAACCAAAGAGAAACAGAACTTAAACGAAAACCTGTAGTTGCTCGTTATCCTGAGAGTTCTGGACCTGCCCAACGGCCATACAATACTCGGTAGAGTTCACACCCCGGCGTAACCGCCAAACCAGAAAGAACCAAGATTCAAAGGCCCTGACGACATTGACGGGTTTTGTGGCGCCACAGCGGATGCATTTTCGAGGCAAAAATAGGCAGCACGGCCTGTTGAATGTCAGCAGCAGGAACGTAGCAGAAAACGCAGAAGGAGGCCGTGCTGCCGGCGGTATCATCTCGACATCTGCATCCCAACTCGATCTTGGTGAACTGACACATTTGCATAATTAATTCTACCTTATATAATGCTCATTACGTCATCGCACGGGATAATGAATATTAATAGGGTATGAATAGTTCAACCTTTCTGTGATAGTTTTTTCATGTAAGGTAATATTTAACCGCGAAAATAGTGCTAATTTTACGATTCTTCTGAAAGGTTGTTGGGGTGGTTTCGAATAATTTAGATAATATTTGGAAAAAATGTCAAAACTACACGATAAATGGCCAATGAGATGCGCGGAACGGATGCACAGTAGTGAGGGTCCTGACTACCTCAATCGTGCTCAAATCTGATTGGTTGAATGACGACTATGACATCATCACTGTGTGGCATAAAGCTGCCATACCAAGATACTTGGATCAGTTTTAAAAGTGTGTTTGACTGTGATTGCTGACTAAACCTCCTAAAGAAAACTGAGCCAAGGAATCATCTCAAAGGTATGTTGAGTCTAAAAGCTAGAAACTTTCTTTACCTATATATACAACGTTAGGAGTTAATTGATGTGATTGGCTGTTACGGTATATACTTCTCACTATAACTTCTTATTCTTTTCTCGTACTAAAATGATTGGATTGAAGTTTTCGGCACCGTTTGGGACTTTCGAACAGGAAGCGGCCTATGCTATCTTCTGCAGTTAGATATTCAAGGGAAAGATAAAAATACCCATAAAGATTCTTCTGAGCGTTAGCCTTAGAAAGAAACGCGAAAGGGAAAAATTATCTGACCGTGATTCGAACCCTCGAACTTCAGAACTGATCACCGCCGGATGCTCTAACAGCTCCAATTCGTTAACAATTGTTCACCGAATCGAAGGCGAAATGATTATGTATGTGAGAGTTAAATAACGAGAACGGACGTATTTTAAGCCACATACATCCCCTCACACACATCCCGAGGGATGTATAGGCTTATTGCCGACGTTCGAGGTATTAAAGTCTTATCTCATGTACTTGACGAGGTTTTTGGAAAACGACAATCGTATTAAGAAATATTACAAAATGAGTAAAAAAATTATGGGACTCAGACCTCAAAGTTGAATAGATTCAAAATCAAAACAATTAGAGCATTCCTACGAGTCTCAAGAGAATACCGGTAATCTTTACGCGTTCAGCGGTTTATTTTGATGTGAGCATGCGTATAATAATTGTCTTAAGAGGTACCTCGAAAATTCTGCGTCTTCTTGGAAACTCTTTTTGAAATATTACCTGAAAAATCTAGGTGGAGATCTTCTTTTTAACTGTAATTTTGAGCTATCTAAATTGTCTCTGAATATGACAACATTCTACAAAGAGTGTTTGCAATCCTTCTCAAATCTACACAACGATAATCCTGTCACCTCTGAAGAAATTGCAAATCAGATAATATGGAACAATAAATATATATGTATTGATAAAAAATCTGTCCTAAACAAAAGCATCTATTCTAAGGGAATAATCAAAATAAGTGACTTGTACGAAGAAAATAGATTATCAATCTTCAGACCAAACCTTACCTTGATAGAGTCTTTTCAGCTGAGAGGTATTATCGATACAATGCCAACAACATGGAAACAAATACTAAGAAACACTGAAATTCCAGTTGCACCTAAGAAAAATACAGTTGATAGCAATTGCTGCCCAGCAGTCAAAATAAAATGTAACAATGAACTCTTCTTCCTCAGCACACTAACTTCAAAGAAATTATATAGTCTCTTTCTCTCTAAGAAAATAATACCCCCCCACTGCAAAAAAAAAGTATGAAACGATGTACAGGGGCGTAGCGTGCCTATACGCACGTACGCACGTGCGTACAATTTAAAATACTTAAAATATAAATATTATCGGAAACATAAAATATCAACAAAAAAAAGAAATCTAAGACAAAATCTTAACAGCTGAATTAGTTTAAACTCCCTGGAAACTACTCACAGATGGCAGGAAAATGCTATTTTGGAGACCCTATACCTCAAAATTTTTCATCCCCCCAAAAAACTGAGTGATAAATGCATTTTACTATGTATTTATGTAGCGAGAAAGTCGGCTGGAAATTTATTTATTTATTAAAAAACGAAGAAAATGGAATTTCCAAGGCTCTAGATTTCTAAATTTTCAGGGGGGGGCATGTCCCCTTGTCCCCCTAGCAGCTCACGCCTTCGGCGCTCGTTGCTGTGTGCGTACATTGGAGAAAAAGCACGCTACGCCCCTGATGTATACAGGTGCGGAAAATAAGGTACTAGATTGGACAATGATTTATGAAATGCCTTTTAAATGCGCGTTAGATACAAAAATACGGGAATTTCAATATAAAATATTGAACCGAATAGTTTTTACAAAGTCGTTGTTGTATAAAATTGGAAAGAAGGAGTCTCTTCTCTGCTCGTTTTGCTCCTCTGAAGAAGAAACATTAGAACATTTGTTATTTCGATGCACGGTAGTTGAGTCTTTTTGGACGTCACTACAGAATGATTTCGCTCATCATGACTTATACTATAAAAAAATCTAAAAGAAGTAGATGTTATTTTTGGCATCACAGAACAAATGGAAAATCAAATCTTAATTAATCATATTCTACTTCTAGCAAAATATTATATATATAAATGTAGCTTAAATGACTGGTCACCAAATCTTAATGTGTTTTTAAAAAGACTTAAAACCATTTATAAAATTGAACTAAAAATAGCCACGTACAAAATCAAATTATCTTTTCACTATGGAAAGTGGAATAAGCTCCTCCCCCAAATAACTGCTGAAAATAGTATGAACCCTACATAAAGCAGTCCTTTTTTTGTTTCTTTTTCTTCTTTTTTTGTTAATTGAATTTTTTTTTTTGATACATATATATATTCCATGATCCTTTTGTATCTGTATTTGTATTTATATCTGTATGTTATATCTGTATTTGTTCTTGTAAATTTTGTAAATGCAAATAAAGAACTTTAAATAAAAAATTAAAAATTAAAAATAAAAAAAAATTAAAAAAATGCGTATTATAATTGGCATCAAATATAATGGTTCAACTCATCCCACAACGGCGCGCTAAATCC
This sequence comes from Actinostola sp. cb2023, assembly GCA_033675265.1. NCBI lineage: Eukaryota > Metazoa > Cnidaria > Anthozoa > Actiniaria > Actinostolidae > Actinostola > Actinostola sp. cb2023. The sequence goes on along the minus strand of JAUJYZ010000094.1, from coordinate 21,134 downwards.
TAGACGTGAGAACGGGATTTGCTATAAGCAAAAGTATAACTAGTGAAACATATGACATCAAATGGCCGTGTGTCGCCTTGTCGATGTTTACGAAACTAAAGGAAAACGCATTTTCTAGAAATATAAAATTCCGTCCAAACCAACAAATATGTAATGGGTCCTGAATGATATCGTTTTCTCAAAATGTCATAAAATACATTGTACCTAATCAAAATGACTGATATTTCATTGTTTTCATTATAATTGCAGCAACAAACATGAAGTTCCCTATAGTTTTGATCTTTGTGGTCTTCTTGGTTCTTGTTCAATCGATTGCAGCAAGACGAGTTTCGGATGACGAATCTCTGATGAACCCGCAGCCAGTCAAGCGTTGTGTTGCGCACGGTGGCAGATGTTCAACTTCAGATGAATGTTGCTCGTGTCGCTTTAGTCGATGTGCTATTTGTTCTTATCACCCTAGTACAGGCAAGATATGCTTTATGGGATGAGGTTACCGAATCTCTTCCGCATCATAATCAATTGTAAAGTGTGTGAAGCATTCTGTGTATTCTGCGCAGCATTGTAATGATTTGTATACGATCAGCGAAAGTCATGTAATAAAATATTACGTGTTGAGCCTTGTTGTACTTATTGACTTGGAATAATATTAATCCAAACACAATTTGTATGTAAGGTCTCTTTTTATGACGTTATAGGCAATTTAGACCTACTCCATGCATGTGACTGTGTGTGTTCCGGGGGGAGGGGGTAGGTAGGAGGTGGTGGTGGGGGATCGGGTCGGGTCGGGTCGGAGGGGGCTTCCATATAAAGAGTGATGAGGGTGCTGATTGGACATTTTGAACATAACCCACAAAGGGTACCAGAATCGCAACCGTGTGGCCGTGGCAACAAATATTTCTTACCCCTTATAAAATGTAACATAAGGTTCCTGACAAGTAGGTCATAATTTATATATATGGGCAAATACTCTAAAAAGTACTGGGATAATTCTAACGGTGGTCATTTTAGTTTTAAATTGTACCAAATTATTAATGTTTTTTAAAACCACTAAAAGGTACGATGACCATCTCCACCCCTTTAATTTTATTTTGAGAGGGGCTTAATGAAGGGAGGGAGCTTAATACAGGGAGGGGGCTTTTTAAATTTCGCGGAAAACTAGAGATGTAGGTTATACCAATTACGGTCACGGGTACCTTAATTCTGTAATCACTTTATTGTAAATACGGTAATAAATATACTGAACATGGTAAGCCTTATATGGTAATACCGATAAACCGTACTGTACTATGCATGAGTCACGAGTATCGGACCGTTGTGTATTTCATTAAAGTACGGTATATCATCACATTACGTACTACAGTAGGCTTTGGGACAAGGGGGGAGGGGGAGAGGGGCTCAAAATTATGTTGAGAATAGGTCAAATCAGAAAATAATTTGAACAACGCGTTACAATGGCTCTGGTCACGGCTCAATCATATCGGCAATGAACTGGTTTTTTTTGCTGTACCTCCCTAAGGGGCCTACCATGCATTTAACTTTTGAGTGGCGGGTTGGGTGATTTTGGAAAAAAAATCCTCAAATCATGCTGTTTTTGGACGAAAGAAAACCTACACCAACACTAACAAGAAAAATTCTTACCACCATATTCAGTGAAAAACAATGCTGCAAATTTATCCCCTTCCTAATAGTGGGGGGGGGTCTTTTTTCTTGCGGTGGGGGTTTGGTGGGGTTGGGGGGGGGGGGGGAGCGTAGGATTTTGGGGCGATTCGCTTGATTTTGGAAGTATGAAAAAGGGAAGATCACTTGTTTTCTCCTTATAAAAAGTTTCACTTGATATTTACTTGAAAGAACACCGAATTGACAACAATTAGAAACACACATCATTATGTACATATGATTTACACGTATGCAGCCCCTCAAATTCCTTAGCAAATTCCTTACAATTCGGCCACAAGATCAATTTTCTGTCAGTTTAAACTTCCTGGAAACTACTCTCACAAGGCAGGAAATGCTATTTCAGAGACCCTATACCTCAAAACGTTTCGGGAGACCATGCCCCCGCACCCCCTGAGGAGCTCGGACCTTCGCCGCTCGTCCGGATTGTGCCCTCACAATACTTTTCTCCTTGCTACGGGCCTGCTGTGGTATGTATTAATTGTTGTGGAAAACAAAATCCTTTTCGACTCAAATTAAAGTATTTTGGTATCATTAGAACTGACATTCCCAAATTTCACTACACTGTGTACCAGACGTTTACCACTGTATACCACCGTGTACCAGACCAGGAAGTGGTCTGCAACAACAGTCAGGAGGCAAAGATGCACCATCACATTGTTTTCACGTTCATGCAGTTCTAACAAAATATTGAATGTTTAATGGTGCTTTATATAAATAAACAAATACAGTTGAATCTCCCGTAGGCGACCACCCTCCGTGCAAGAAAAAGTGGTCGCCTACGGGAGGTGGTTTCTCATGGGAGGTACTCCACGGGAAGCTCAAATTTAAGTAATGTTTAATCTCACATATACTTTTAATGGGGACACAAGAACATCGATACCTTGGTTAAGGTCTAAGCTGTCCCGACTTGGATACAGTTTCAAATGATTTTTTGCGTGATCTCCGAGGTGAAATTACAGAGAAATTCCCAGTTCGTACTCTCAAAAAGTGGTCGCGGTCTCCTACGAGAGGTGGACTCCTACGAGAGGTTACAAATATAGTGATTTGACCGAGAGACAAAACGGTGCTTTGAGAAGCGGTCGCTCATGAGAGGTGGCCTCCTACGGGAGGTGGTCTCTCATGGAGGTTCAACTGTATTATAAAACTTCTGAGTGCGAAGGCTCTTGAACATAATGCTCATAAAATTAGCTAGAGGAGTATAACGTTTTATGAAAAAATAATAATGCAGAAGGTAACACGTCCAAATAAAATCACGCACAGTGGTATGATAGGAAACAAAATTGAGTGTTATGGGTCCGGAAAAAAAATCATGCTGAGCCGAAATAAAACAACCAAGTTTACTAAAACAAATACAGTGTGTTTTACTATACATTCTTCACATCTGGAGTGAATTTGAGCTCATTTTAATCATTTTGGGTATTTTTCTCCCCTTTGATATGTATACTATACATATAAGGGGGGGAAATACCCAAAATGATTAAAATGAGCTGAAATTCACTCCAGATGTGAAGAATATATAGTAGAATCCCATAGCTCATATGAAACTCGCGCGTTGATTGGCTGAGAAGCAAACCGGATGAGAGGGAATTCAGCGTGGAATTCAACACTTTGAAAAGCTGAATTCATCGATATATAGCGATCCCGCGCTGAATTTTGTATTTAAGTTCGATTTTCGTCTCTGTGTCTCACCAAGAGAACAAATAAACATTGAGATTGCTTACAAAAGGAACAAACAAAAACATTTACAGAAAGAAATAATGAATTTTTGTTTTGCAAATGAGATTAAAATCAAGACATTTGAAAATCTGAATTCAATGAAAAAACAGGAAGCCCGCACTTTTGATGTTGTTGGCTTTTCGCAAAACAACAACATTGAAAACAAAACAATCGTAAAACGTATACCTTGCAAGCTTAAATTAATACTCTTCTGAATGAATGATACTCCAGATCGATGCACTGATAATTATTGAAATTTCTCAGCGAGATAAGAATTTATTTATTTACAAAACTTTCACCTAAGTTTGAGAAAGAGACCACGAAGTACAAGTCGTAATGGCAGTCACTGCCGTAAGCTTAATCAAACCGGCTCCAGCAATCAACTACAAATCTAGTAGAAGCCAAGAGATAAACAACAACAATAGTCCAATTTAATACAGAATTTCATACACGTACCTAGCATTAGCAAAATCTGTACCTGTAACTATGGCCAAAATCATACAAAACTGCAAATTATCCAGTTGGCTTTGCTTGTCGCTCGGCTGCCGGCTTTGACTTGTTCAGTTGTTGTAGTTGTACATGTACTGGATGAGTAGCTTCACAATTAAGCTTACTGAATCAGAGCGATTACCTCTGGCTCTGTTTATCGATAAATATGCCTTTGTCTGAAATGCTTTTGCCTGAGAATCATTAGCATTCAAGAACGTAGTTAACAAATCCATCAATGTCGACGTCCTGTGAAAAGTTCAGCTTCTCATCGGCAGCTCTCTGATCGGATTGAAAGACAACAAGAAACGTCAGTTTAGAAAATTTGAACAATTTATTAAAGTCTTATGAGGATAGAATAAGTCCGTAGTTTTATATCTTTCTGATTAACTTCTTATCAGAAAAGTATAAGCTTACTTACTTACAAGTTTGTCAAGACGATTGTGATAATTGTGAAAACTTGAGAACTTCTCTCCCGTGTAAAGTCAGCGTGTCATCGCTTTTAGTCTTTCTGGCTGTAAGTTTTCGTTAACTATGAATGTTATCCATATCTACATCTATAGCTGTGTTCCTGTTGTAGATTGTCCGTAAATGTAGACATGCGTTAAAACCGACTGAAGAAAACAACTTTTGTCCTTCAAATAAACTGATTTTAGTATTCAATTTTGCTTGATTCCTATTGGCTAGCGTAGCGAAAGACTGAACACTCCACTGGCTTTCTTTGCGACGCGCGATAAATAGCGACTCAAAATTGTCTAAAAACTATATTTTTCTAAAACAAAGAGAACACTATGGGATTCAAGGAAAATTCATTGGATGACTCGTGAATTCCACGTGGAATTCACTCGTCATCCAATGAATTTACCTATAGAATCCCATAGCTCATATGAAACTCGCGCGCTGATTGGCTGAGAAGCAAACCGGATGAGAGGGAATTCACGTGGAATTCAACACTTCAACGATATATAGGGATCCCGCGCTGCCAATTTTGTATTTAAGTTCGATTTTCGTCTTTGTTTCTCACCAAGAGAACAAATAAACATTGAAATTGCTTACAAAAGGAACAAACAAAACCATTTACAGACAGAAATAATGCATTTTTGTTTTGCAAATGAGATTAAAATCAAGACATTTGAAAAGCTGAATTCAATGAAAAAACAGGAAGCCCGCACTTTTGATGTTGTTGGCTTTTCGCAAAATTAAAACAACAACATTGAAAACAAAACAATCGTAAAACGTATACCTTGCAAACTTAAATCAATACTCTTCTGAATGAATGATACTCCAGATCGATGCACTGATAATTATTGAAATTTCTCAGCGAGATAAGAATTTATTTATTTACAAAACTTTCACCTAAGTTTGAGAAAGAGACCACGAAGTACAAGTCATGGCAGTCACTGCCGTAAGCTTAAATCAAACCGGCTCCAGCAACAACTACAATCTGATAGAAGCCAATAGATAAACAACAACAATAGTCGAATTTAATACAGAATTTACACCTAGCAAAATCTGTACCTGTAAAATGGCCAAAATCATAACAAAACTGCAAATTATCCAGTGGCTTTGCTTGTCGCTCGGCTGCCGCCGTGCCGGCTTTGACTTGTTCAGTTGTTGTAGTTGTACATGTACTGGATGTAGCTTCACAATTACTGAATCAGAGCGATTACCTTTGGCTCTGTTTATCGATAAATATGTCTTTGTCTGAAATCTTTTGCCGCTGAGAATCATTAATTCAAGGAACGTAGTTAACAAATCCATCAATATCGACGTCCTGTGAAAAGTTGAAGTTCAGCTTCTCAATCTCATGCAAGCGGCAGCTCTCTGATCGGATTGAAAGACAACAAGAAACGTCAGTTGAGAACTGAATTTGAACGATTTATTAAAGTCTTATGAGGATAGAATAAGTCCGTAGTTTTATATCTTTCCGATTAACTTCTTATCAGAAAAGTATAAGCTTACTTACAAGTTTGTCAAGACGATTGTGATTGTGAAAACTCAGTTGAGAACTTCTCTCCCGTGTAAAGTCAGCGTGTCATCGCTTTTAGTATTTCTGGCTGTAAGTTTTCGTTAACTATGAATGTTATCCATATCTACATCTATAGCTGTGTTCCTGTTGTAGATTGTCCGTAAATGTAGACGTTAAAACGACTGAAGAAAACAACTTTTGTCCTTCAAATAAACTGATTTTAGTATTCAATTTTGCTTGATTCCTATTGGCTAGCGTAGCGAAAGACTGAACACTCCACTGGCTTTCTTTGCGACGCGCGATAAATAGCGGCTCAAAATTGTCTAAAAACTATATTTTTCTAAAACAAAGAGAACGCTATGGGATTCAAGGAAAATTCATTGGATGACTCGTGAATTCCACGTGGAATTCACTCGAAAAGGCGATATCGCACTCGTCGCATAGAATTTACACCTAGCAAAATCTGTACCTGTAATATGGCCAAAATCATACAAAACTGCAAATTATCCAGTTGGCTTTGCTTGTCGCTCGGCTGCCGGCTTTGACTTGTTCAGTTGTTGTAGTTGTAAGTACACTGATGTACTTGATGTAGCTTCACAATTAAGCTTACTGAATCAGAGTGATCACCTCTGGCTCAGTTTATCGATAAATATGTCTTTGTCTGAAATATTTTGCCTGATGCAAGCGGCAGCTCTCTGATCGGATTGAAAAACAACAAAAACTGAACGTCAGTTGAGAAAATGTTAAAGTTTTACTGATGAGGAAAGAATAAGTCCGTAGTTTTATATCTTTCCGATTAACTTCTGAAGTATAAGCTTTACTTACAAGTTTGTCAAGACTAATTCAGTGATTGTGAAAACTCAGTTGAAAACTTCTCTCGCGTGTAGTCAGCTTGTCATCGCTTTCAGTCTTTCTGGTTGTAAGTTTTCGTTAACTATGAACTGGTTATCCATATCTAGATCTATGGCTGTGTTACTGTTGTAGATTCTCCGTAAAGGTAGACGTTAAAACGACTGAAGAAAACAACTTTTGTCCTTGAAATAAACTGATTTTAGTATTCAATTTTGCTTGATTCCTATTGGCTAGCGTAGTGAAAGACTAAACACTGCACTGGCTTTCTTTGCGACGCGCGATAAATAGCAACTCAAAATTGTCTAAAAACTATATTTTTTTCTGAAACAAAGAGAACGCTATGGGATTCAAGGAAAATTCATTGGATGACTCGTGAATTCCACGTTGAATTCACTCGAAAAGGCGATTCCCTCGTCATCCAATGAATTTACCTATAAAACACAGTGTTTGTTTTAGTAAACTTTATTCAGAATTTTTAGAGAAATTGTGTTTTTAGGATTTTCAATAAAACTGATCGGCAAACTGAGCTGCCATGAGTAGAGCTTGGGCTATACCTGTGATTTGGCTACCTGACTTCGTGCTCAATCGGCATCAAATGAAATCTATTTCAGAAAGTTTGACGTCTTCATTGAATCAGCTTAGCTTTTCTCACTTTTCTTCGTCTTTCGTGTTCACAGGATACACTAACTAACAAAGGAAGCATTCTTCTGTAATTTTCTGACAGAAAATAGCATTCTTGAAAACGATTTTCCTGTCAAAACACTTATTAAACGGCGAAACGGCACACATAAAAGTTGTCGAGTCGCTTTGCCATTTTGATTTCATTGGCAAGATTTGATTGGATGGTGAGCCATTTCTGATGTTTTCAGGAGAATTGCACATTTGATCAATGAAAACTTGCGTAAAGAAAACCTTGTAGTTATTTTATAAGCGGAGGCTCGTGATTTTTCAAACTTTTCTCGTGTTCTCCCAACATCCCGCGTGTTTGTAAAAGTGAATATAAACACGGAAAATGTGTTGTATTGCTTAATTAAATGAACATTAATAAAATGTTTTTACACTTATTTGATCTGTAATAAGATATACATTTTAATTTATTTTAGTTACTAACGTTTTCGATCATTAGATCGATCATTAGATGTATATCTTATTACAGATCAAATAACTATTTAAAAACTGTTTTTGTGTTCTACCGTAAAGTTCACTGTTACTTAATAAAGATATTATTATTATTATTATTATTATTATTACTTTCGGGTGGTCGCTACTTTCGGGGTGCTAAAATCGTTAACTTTTAGGAGCCATACCGTGTACCTTAAACGACATCATGTACGGTATTTTGACTGAAACAACGAATATTCACAGGATCTAGAACGTATTATATTATGATTATAGCTTTTGTTACATTTGTTTATGTGTAGCAGTAAATGTTCTGGCTCTTTACGTGCTGTTTACTAGTGCTGTTCGCCATCTAATCTAATCATCGCTCTAGAGGAGGATCGCTACTTTCGGGGGATCGTTACTTTCGGGATTTGTTAGCAAGCATCACTTTTTACTGTTACTTTCGGGGGGGGGGGGGGGTCGCTATTTTCGGAACTTTACGGTAGTTAATTATTATTATTAATAAAATTATTTCCAGCATTTTTTTGCTAAACCGAACTTTATATTTTGGTGCAAGCGAGATGCTCCTAAGTGGTGCAAGAGAGATGCTCCTAAGTGGTGCAAGCGAGATGCTCCTAAGTGGTGCAAGAGAGATGCTCCTAAGTGGGACAAGAGAGATGCTCCTATGTGGTGCAAGAGAGATCTCCTTTGGAGGGAGGGACGATCCACTTCAGACAAACCCTATCAAACACAGGGAGCCCGAATTCGCTTCTCTGTCAACGCCATGCTGTCCACACCCATCCATGTTTTGCAGGGTTGGCATTGGGATCAAATAGCTGGTTTCGTATGGGTACCATACCCTTTTTAGACTTCTCTAGTAATGATAGCATATTATGTAGTACCAAAGGCTCTTTATCTGCTTGATTAACGTATTCACAAGGGTCAGCGGAAACATCAAATAAACAGGGCCCAAGCTTCTTGGTGCATTGAGCGGTTGATGAAGGAGGCTTGGTGCATGTGACTATAGCGTTCTTTAGGGTCTTGGGTTTGTTTTGATTTAGCGATTGTTCGAAGCCTGGTGGTGGGTACCAACCACTCCCTGCTGAAGCTGAAAACGGTCATTGACAAGTGAGAACAGTTGAAAGAAAGAAACAGAGAGGAAGAAAGGGTAGATGGATGGATAGATGAATGAGCAAGGATGAAAGGAAAGAAGGAAGAAAGGAAGGAAGGAAGAAATGTTGGAACAAAGAAGAAAGGCATGAGAGAAAGGATGAAAGGAAAAAAGGGAAGTAGAAAGAAAGGAAGGAACAAATGATAGAACAGAGAAGAAAGGGATGAGATAAAGAATGTAAAGAAGGAAGGAAGGAAGTAAGAAAGGAAGGAAGCAAGAAAGAAAGGATGGTACAAAGAAGGCACGGATGAGAGAAAGGATGAGAGGAAGGAAAGAAAGAACGAAAGAAGGAAGAGAGGAAGGAAGGAAGAAAGAAAGAATGAATGAAAGAATGAATGAAAGAAGTATCGAGCAAACGAATGAATGGAAGGAAGGAAGGGTTAGGGAAGAGGATGCTTTAATAGACATAACTTGATACGTTTCGAAACTTCCGGCGTAGCCAGAAAGCTGCTCAAGGTACAAGTTGAAACAACGCTGCGTTCCATAATTGTTCATCTATTCACTTACTTTGATTAACGATAAGCTTCCACTTCCCTTTACGATAAGCCGCTGTACCGGTGACTGGATCGATGTTGTGTAAAATCTCGATTCTTGGAGATTCTGCATCATTGGAAATAACGTCCCACACGTCATAGCCATCGAGGTTTATTAACTCGTGGATATCACCACCTGCACGTACGTACAAAGTTGGCAACCAGTCACAAACATGCAACATCTTGGTGCTGACACGACCTGCCTTTTTAACGAGGGGACTGTGAACGAAAGCTGTGCCACGAATTCCACCTACGATAGAAAATGAAAAGGTGAAATGTTTGTGCTTGGCATGAAATAGAGTTGTTATAAATAAATGTTATAAATAGTGAAGACAAAAACAAAAGTGAGAACAGTCAAGTAATCAAACAGTAGTGACAGAGTCACAACTCAAGGTCAGTCAGTCAGTCAGTCAGTAGGTCAGTCAGTCACAGTCACTCAGTAGGTCAGTCAGTCACAGTCACTCAGTAGGTCAGTCAGTCACAGTCACTCAGTAGGTCAGTCAGTCACAGTCACTCAGTAGGTCAGTCAGTCACAGTCACTCAGTAGGTCAGTAGGTCAGTCAGTCAGTCAGTCACAGTCACTCAGTAGGTCAGTCAGTCACAGTCACAGTAGTCAGTCAGTCAGTCAGTAGGTCAGTCAGTCACAGTCACTCAGTAGGTCAGTCAGTCACAGTCACTCAGTAGGTCAGTCAGTCACAGTCACTCAGTAGGTCAGTCAGTCACAGTCACTCAGTAGGTCAGTCAGTCACAGTCACTCAGTAGGTCAGTCAGTCACAGTCACTCAGTAGGTCAGTCAGTCAGTCACTCAGTCACAGTCACAGTCAGTAGGTCAGTCAGTCACAGTCACTCAGTCAGTCAGTCACAGTCACTCAGTAGGTCAGTCAGTCACAGTCAGTCAGTCAGTCACAGTCACTCAGTAGGTCAGTCAGTCACAGTCACTCAGTAGGTCAGTCAGTCACAGTCACTCAGTAGGTCAGTCACAGTCACAGTCAGTCAGTCAGTAGGTCAGTCAGTCACAGTCACTCAGTAGGTCAGAGTCAGTCACAGTCAGTCAGTCACACTCAGTAGTAGTCAGTCAGTCACAGTCACAGTAGGTCAGTCAGTCACAGTCACTCAGTAGGTCAGTCAGTCACAGTCACTCAGTAGGTCAGTCAGTCACAGTCACTCAGTAGGTCAGTCAGTCACAGTCACTCAGTCAGTCAGTCAGTCACAGTCACTCAGTAGGTCAGTCAGTCACAGTCACTCAGTAGGTCAGTCAGTCACAGTCACAGTAGGTCAGTCAGTCACAGTCACTCAGTAGGTCAGTCAGTCACAGTCACTCAGGTCAGTCAGTCACAGTCACTCAGTAGGTCAGTCAGTCACAGTCACTCAGTAGGTCAGTCAGTCACAGTCACTCAGTAGGTCAGTCAGTCACAGTCACTCAGTAGGTCAGTCAGTCACAGTCACTCAGTAGGTCAGTCAGTCAGGTCAGTAGGTCAGTCAGTCACAGTCACTCAGTAGGGTCAGTCAGTCACAGTCACTCAGTAGGTCAGTCAGTCACAGTCACTCAGTCACTCAGTAGGTCAGTCAGTCAGTCAGTAGGTCAGTCAGTCACAGTCACTCAGTAGGTCAGTCAGTCACAGTCACAGTCAGTCACAGTCACTCAAGTCAGTCAGTCAGTCAGTCACAGTCAGTCAGTCAGTCACAGGTCAGGTCAGTCAGTCACAGTCACTCAGTAGGTCAGTCAGTCAGTCTCAGTAGGTCAGTCAGTCACAGTCACTCAGTCACAGTCAGTCACAGTCACTCAGTAGGTCAGTCAGTCAGTCACTCAGTCAGTCACTCAGTAGGTCAGTCAGTCACAGTCACTCAGTAGGTCAGTCAGTCACAGTCACTCAGTAGTCAGTCAGTCACAGTCACTCAGTAGGTCAGTCAGTCACAGTCACTCAGTAGGTCAGTCAGTCACAGTCACACAGTAGGTCAGTCAGTCACAGTCACTCAGTAGGTCAGTCAGTCACAGTCACTCAGTAGGTCAGTCAGTCACAGTCACTCAGTAGGTCAGTCAGTCACAGTCACTCAGTAGGTCAGTCAGTCACAGTCACTCAGTAGGTCAGTCAGTCAGTCAGTAGGTCAGTCAGTCAGTCACTCAGTAGGTCAGTCAGTCACAGTCACTCAGTAGTCAGTCAGTCAGTCACAGTCACTCAGTAGGTCAGTCACAGTCACTCAGTAGGTCAGTCAGTCACAGTCACTCAGTAGTCAGTCAGTCACAGTCACAGTAGGTCAGTAGGTCACAGTCACAGTCACTCAGTAGGTCAGTCAGTCACAGTCACTCAGTAGGTCAGTCAGTCACAGTCACTCAGTCAGTCAGTCACAGTCACTCAGTAGGTCAGTCAGTCACAGTCACTCAGTAGGTCAGTCAGTCACAGTCACTCAGTCAGTCAGTCACAGTCACAGTCAGTAGGTCAGGTCAGTCAGTCACAGTCACTCAGTAGGTCAGTCAGTCACAGTCACTCAGTCAGTCAGTCACAGTCAGTCAGTCAGTCACAGTCACAGTCAGTAGGTCAGTCAGTCACAGTCAGTAGGTCAGTCAGTCAGTCACAGTCACAGTAGGTCAGTCAGTCACAGTCACTCAGTAGTCAGTCACAGTCAGTCAGTCAGTCAGTCAGTCACAGTCACAGTCGATCACAGTCACAGTCAGTCAGTCACAGTCACTCAGTAGGTCAGTCAGTCACAGTAGGTCAGTCAGTCACAGTCACACAGTCAGTCAGTCACTCAGTAGGTCAGTCAGTCAGTCAGTCACTCAGTCAGTCAGTCACACACAGTAGGTCAGTCAGTCAGCACAGTAGTCAGTCAGTCAGTCAGTCACAGTCACAGTAGGTCAGTCAGTCACAGTCACACAGTCAGTCAGTCACAGTCACACAGTAGGTCAGTCAGTCACAGTAGGTCAGTCACTCACACAGTAGGTCAGTCAGTCAGTCACACAGTAGGTCAGCAGTCACAGTCATGGTCAGTCAGTCACAAACAGTCAGTCAGTCAGTCAGTCAGATCAGTAGGTCAGATCCAGCAATCAGTCAGTCAGACAAACAGTACAGTCAATCAGCAGATCCGTCAGTCATTACAGTCAGTCAGAGACAGACAGCAGGTCAGTCAGTCAGTCACAGATCACTGGTCAGATGTCAGTCAGTCAGTCAGTCAGTCACATCACAGATCCGTCAGTCATTACAGCAGTATCAGTCAGACAGACAGCAGGTCAGTCAGTCACATCACTGGTAGATCCGTCAGTCATTACAGCAATCAGCATGTCAGTCAGACAGACAGCAGGTCAGTCAGTCACATCACTGGTAGATCCGTCAGTCATTACAGCAATCAGTCAGTCAGACAGACAGCAGGTCAGTCAGTCACATCAGGTAGACAGTCAGTCAGACAGTCAGACAGCAGGTCAGTCAGTCACATCAGGTAGATCCGTCAGTCAGTCACAGTCACTGTCAGACAGTAGTCAGTCATCCAGTGGTAGTCAGTCAGTCATTCACAGCAATCAGCATGTCACAGCAATCAGCATGTCAGTCAGACAGACAGCAGGTCAGCCAATCAGATCACTGGTAGATCCGTCAAACATTAAGTCAATCAGTATGTCAGTCAGACAGACAGTAGGTCAGTCAGAGAGAAATATGGGCGGACTGCAGAAAGACGCGAACAAACAAACAAATAAACAAACAAACACATCAACAGAATGGACATGCAGCTATCCGTCCTAGTGTACTGATGAACAGCTGAATTGACAGACAACGAACAGACATATCAACACACCAACCAACACACCAACCTTCCCACAGAGTGCTCTTGACTCCTCTCAGTGGATAGTTACTGGCAGAGTTCATGTTAAAGCCATTAGCTGCTCCGCCATTGTCAGTAGTGAAGACGATAATCGTATTGTTGTACATGTTCTTGGCTTTTAGTTCATCTACAACCTGTTCACAATAAAAACTATGTAAAATCGGTAGGTACGATGTCAAAGATCTCGAGATGGTGCCGGTGTGGAAATCGATAAGAGTTCGAGATACTTTCGTTTTATGGTTAGGGTGTTGTTGGTGCGTCGTCGCCATGAGATCGAGACGGCACTGGAAAAACCACAGGGAGCCCAAGCATAAATTCAGTAAAAAAATAAATTCGAAATAAAGTTTTTTTTCCCCCTATACATCTTTGTTGTCCGTTAACTTAACCTGCCTGGTGATTTTGTTTCCGAAAATTTCGGGGAAAAAATCACCAGGAAGGTTAAGCTAACAGACAACAAAGATGTATAGGGGGGGAAAAAACTTTATTTCGAATTTTATTTTTTTACTGAATTTATGCTTGGGCTCCCTGTGGAAAAACGCGAGCTCTTCAAATTTGAGAATTCATTGGATATATTCTTTGCAAATTTCCAAGAATTTCCAAAGAATTTCCACCAAAGAATTTCCAAGAATTTCCAAAGAATTTCCAAGAATTTCTAATGAATTTCAAAGAATTTCCAAAGAATTTCCAAGAATTTCTAAAGAATTTTCAAGAATTCCCAAAGAACTTCCAAATAATTTTCAAAGTTTTGAACATTTTCCGCAAGATTTGGAAATTCGGTGGAAATTAAATTTCCAATAGTTTGAAGAGCGTGGTTTTTTTCCAGTGCTCCCTTCCCCTCTCCCACAACGAATCTGCACCAAGTGCATGTACGCGGTACATAGTCGAACATACGTTAACGGACACCTCCTGTAAGCGGGCACTTCCCGAAAGTGGACACTTTAAGCGATCACCTCCCGTAAACGGATACCTCCCGCAAGCAGACACCTCCTGTAAGCGGATACTCCCGTCAGCGTCCGACACCTCTCGTAAGTGGACACCTCCCATAAGCGGACATCCCCCCTAAGCGGACACCTCATGTAAGCGCGGATACTCCCGTCAGCGGACACCTCAGTTCCATAATCGGACACCTCTATTGAGCGGACACCTCCCGTAAGCTGGCATCCTCCCTTAGCGGACACCTCCCGTAAGCGGACACCTCTATTAAGTGGACACCTGCCGTAAGCGAACATCCCCCCTAAGCGGACACCTCTATTAAGTGGACACCTCTATTAACGAACCCCTCGTGTAAGCGGACATCTCCCCTTAGCGGACACCTATATTAAGTGGACACCTCTATTAAGCGAACACTTCCCGTAAGCGAACACCCCCCCCCCCCCCCCCCTAAGCCCCCCTCTATTAGCGGACACCTATATTAAGTGGACACCACCTATTAAGCGGACACTTCCCGTAAGCGAACACCCCCCCCCCTCCCACCTCTAATAAGCGGACACCTCTATTAAGCGGACACCTCTATTAAGCGGACACCTCGTGTAAGCGGACATCCCCCCTAAGCGGACACCTCTATTAAGCGGACACCTCCCGTAAGCGAACATCCCCCCCTCTAAAGTGGACACCTCTATTAAGCGGACGGACATCCCCCCTAAGCGGACACCTCTATTAAGTGGACACCTCTATTAAGCGGACACCTCCCGTAAGCGGACATCCCCCCTAAGCGGACACCTCTATTAAGTGGACACCTCTATTAAGCGGACACCTCGTGTAAGCGGACATCCCCCCTAAGCGGACACCTCTATTAAGTGGACACCTCTATTAACGGACACCTCGTGTAAGCGGACATCCCCCCTAAGCGGACACCTCTATTAAGTGGACACCTCTATTAAGTGGACACCTCGGACATTAAGCGGACACCTCTATTAAGTGGACACCCTAAGGACGTGTACATCCCCCCTAAGCGGACACCTCTATTAAGTGGACACCTCTATTAACGGACACCTCGTGTAAGCGGACATCCCCCCTAAGCGGACACCTCTATTAAGTGGACACCTCTATTAACGGACACCTCCCGTAAAGCGGACATCCCCCCTAAGCGGACACCTCTATCGTAAGTGGACACCTCTATTAAGCGGACACCTCTATTAAGCGGACACCTCCCGTAAGCGAACATCCCCCCTAAGCGGACACCTCTATTAAGTGGACACCTCCTATAAACGGACACCTCGTGTAAGCGGACACCTCCCCTTAAGCGGACACCTCTATTAAGTGGACACCTCTATTAACGGACACCTCGTGTAAGCGAACATCCCCCCTAAGCGGACACCTCTATTAAGCGGACACCTCTATTAACGGACACCTCCTCGTGTAAGCGGACATCCCCCCTAAGCGGACACCTCTATTAAGTGGACACCTCTATTAAGCGGGACACCTCCCCTAAGCGGACACCTCGTATAAGCGGACACCTCTATTAAGCGGACACCTCTATTAAGTGGACACCTCTATTAAGCGGACACCTCCCGTAAGCGGACATCCCCCCTAAGCGGACACCTCTATTAAGTGGACACCTCTATTAACGGACACCTCGTGTAAGCGGACATCCCCCCTAAGCGGACACCTCTATTAAGTGGACACCTCTATTAACACGGACACCTCGTGTAAGCGGACACCTCTATTAAGCGGACACCTCTATTAAGTGGACACCTCTATTAAGCGGACACCTCCCGTAAGCGGACATCCCCCCCTAAGCGGACACCTCTATTAAGTGGACACCTCTATTAACGGACACCTCGTGTAAGCGGACGGACATCCCCCTAAGCGGACACCTCTATTAAGCGGACACCTCTATTAAGCGGACACCTCTATAAGCGGACATCCCCCCTAAGCGGACACCTCTATTAAGTGGACACCTCTATTAAGCGGACACCTCTATTAAGCGGACACCTCTATTAAGCGGACACCTCTATTAAGCGGACACCTCTATTAAGCGGACACCTCTAAGCGGACAATCCCCCCTAAGCGGACACCTCTATTAAGTGGACACCTCTATTAAGCGGACACCTCCCGTAAGCGGACATCCCCCCTAAGCGGACACCTCTATTAAGTGGACACCTCTATTAAGCGGACACCTCCCGTAAGCGGACAAGCCCCCCCTAAGCGGAACGGACACCTCTATTAAGTGGACACCTCTATTAAGTGGAGCACCTCTATTAAGCGGACACCTCCCGTAAGCGGACATCCCCCCTAAGCGGACACCTCTATTAAGTGGACACCTCTATTAACGGACACCTCGTGTAAGCGGACATCCCCCCTAAGCGGACACCTCTATTAAGTGGACACCTCTATTAAGCGGACACCTCCCGTAAGCGGACACCTCTATTAAGCGGACATCCCCCCCTATCTAAAGCGGACACCTCTATTAAGTGGA
This sequence comes from Actinostola sp. cb2023, assembly GCA_033675265.1. Taxonomy (NCBI): domain Eukaryota; kingdom Metazoa; phylum Cnidaria; class Anthozoa; order Actiniaria; family Actinostolidae; genus Actinostola; species Actinostola sp. cb2023. Next base: position 4,401 of record JAUJYZ010000094.1, on the reverse strand, counting down.
CACCTCTATTAAGCGGACACCTCTATAAGCGGACACCTCCCCTAAGCGGACACCCCCGTAAGCGAACACATCCCCCCTAAGCGGACACCTCTATTAAGTGGACACCTCTATCCCCCCTAAGCGGACACCTCGTGTAAGCGGACACCCCCCTAAGCGGACACCTCTATTAAGCGGACACCTCTATTAAGCGGACACCTCCCGTAAGTGGACGCGGACACCTCCCGTAAGTGAACATCCCCCCTAAGCGGGACACCTCTATTAAGCGGACACCTCTATTAAGCGGACACCTCTATTAAGCGGACATCCCCCCTAAGCGGACACCTCTATTAAGTGGACACCTCTATTAAGTGGACACCTCTATTAAGCGGACATCTCCCCTAAGCGGACACCCCCTATTAAGCGGACACCTCTATTAACGGACACCTCGTGTAAGCGGACATCCCCCCTAAGCGGACACCTCTATTAAGCGGACACCTCCCGTAAGCGAACATCCCCCCTAAGTGGACACCTCTATTAAGCGGACACCTCTAATAAGCGGACACCTCTATTAAGTGGACACCTCTTTTAAGCGGACACCTCCCGTAAGTGAAAGCGGACGGACACCTCTATTAAGTGGACACCTCTATTAAGCGGACACCTCCCGTAAGCGGACATCCCCCCTAAGCGGACACCTCTATTAAGCGGACACCTCTATTAAGCGGACACCTCGTGTAAGCGGACATCCCCCCTAAGCGGACACCTCTATTAAGTGGACACCTCTATTAAGCGGACACCTCCCGTAAGCGGACATCCCCCCTAAGCGGACACCTCTATTAAGCGGACACCTCTATTAACGGACACCTCGTGTAAGCGGACATCCCCCCTAAGCGGACACCTCTATTAAGCGGACACCTCTATTAAGCGTAAGCGGAACATCCCCCCTAAGCGGACACCTCTATTAAGCGGACACCTCTAATAAGCGGACACCTCTATTAAGTGGACACCTCTTTTAAGCGGACACCTCCCGTAAGTGAATATCCCCCCCTAAGCGGACACCTCTATTAAGTGGACACCTCTATTAAGCGGACACCTCGTGTAAGCGGACACCTCCCCTAAGCGGACACCTCTATTAAGCGGACACCTCTATTAACACGGACGGACACCTCCCCTAAGCGGACACCTCTATTAAGCGGACACCCCCCCCCTATAAGCGGACACCTCTATTAAGCGGACACCTCTATTAAGCGGACACCTCTATTAAGTGGACACCTCTAAGCGGACACCTCCCGTAAGCGGACATCCCCCCTAAGCGGACACCTCTATTAAGCGGACACCTCTATTAACGGACACCTCTATTAAGTGGACACCTCTATTAAGCGGACACCTCTATTAAGCGGACACCTCTATTAAGCGGACACCTCTATTAAGTGGACACCTCTATTAAGCGGACATCTCCCGTAAGCGGACATCTCTATTAAGTGGACACCTCTATTAAGCGGACACCTCTGTAAGCGGACATCTCCCCTAAGCGGACACCTCTATTAAGTAACCTCTATTAAGGACATCCCCCCCCCCCTAGCGGACACCTCTATTAAGCGGACACCTCTATTAAGTCGGACACTCCCCTCCCGTAAGCGGACATCCCCGGACACCTCTAAGTGGACACCTCTATTAAGCGGACACCTCTTAACGGATAAGCGGACACCTCCCCCCTAAGTGGACACCTCTATTAAGCGGACACCTCTATTAAGCGGAGTGAATATCCCCCCTAAGCGGACACCTCTATTAAGTGGACACCTCCTTAACGGACACCTCGTGTAAGCGGACACCTCTATTAAGTGGACACCTCTATTAAGCGGACACCTCTATTAAGCGGACACCTCCCGTAAGCGGACATCCCCCCTAAGTGGACACCTCTATTAAGTGGACACCTCTATTAAGCGGACACATCCTCCCGTAAGCGGACATCCCCCCTAAGCGGACACCTCTATTAAGCGGACACCTCTATTAAGCGGACACCTCGTGTAAGCGGACACCTCCCCCTAAGCGGACACCTCTATTAAGTGGACACCTCGGACATTAAGCGGACACCTCCCTTAAGCGGACACCTCTATCTATTAAGTGGACACCTCTATTAACGGACACCTCGTGTAAGCGGACATCCCCCCTAAGCGGACACCTCTATTAAGCGGACACCTCTATTAAGCGGACACCTCCCGTAAGCGGAACATCCCCCCTAAGCGGACACCTCTATTAAGTGGACACCTCTATTAACGGACACCTCGTGTAAGCGGACACCTCCACCTCTATTAAGCGGACACCTCTATTAAGTGGACACCTCTATTAAGCGGACACCTCGTGTAAGCGGACATCCCCCCTAAGCGGACACCTCTATTAAGCGGACACCTCTATTAAGCGGACACCCTCCCGGACACCTAAGCGGACATCCCCCCTAAGCGGACACCTCTATTAAGTGGACACCTCTATTAAGCGGACACCTCCCGTAAGCGGACATCCCCATCCCCCCTATAAGCGGACACCTCTATTAAGGACACCTCCCGTAAGCGGACCTCTAAGTGGACACCTCTATTAAGCGGACACCTCTATTAAGCGGACACCTCGTGTAAGTACAGCGGAAGCGGACACCTCTCTAAGTGAATATTAAGCGGACACCTCTATTAAGCGGACACCTCTATAAGCGGACACCTCTATTAAGTGGACACCTCTATTAAGCGGACATCTCCCGTAAGCGGACACCTCTATTAAACACCCTGGGACACCTCTATTAAGTGGACACCTCTATTAAGCGGACATCTCCCCCGTAAGCGGACATCCCCCCTAAGCGGACACCTCTATTAAGCGGACACCTCGTGTAAGCGGACATCCCCCCTAAGCGGACACCTCTATTAAGCGGACACCTCCCGTAAGCGAACATCCCCCCTAAGTGGATACCTCTATTAAGCGGACACCTCTAATAAGCGGACACCTCTATTAAGTGGACACCTCTTTTAAGCGGACACCTCCCGTAAGTGAATATCCCCCCCTAAGCGGACACCTCTATTAAGTGGACACCTCTATATCGTAAGCGGACACCTCTATTAAGCGGACACCTCTATTAAGCGGACATCTCCCGTAAGCGGACACCTCTATTAAGTGGACACCTCTATTAAGTGGACACCTCTATTAAGCGGACACACCTCCCGTAAGCGGACATCCCCCCTAAGCGGACACCTCTATTAAGCGGACACCTCGGACACCTCTATAAAGCGGACATCCCCCCTAAGCGGACACCTCTATTAAGCGGACACCTCCCGTAAGCGGAACATCCCCCCTAAGTGGATACCTCTATTAAGCGGACACCTCTAATAAGCGGACACCTCTATTAAGTGGACATCCTCTTTTAAGCGGACACCTCTATTAAGTAAGGAATATCCCCCCTAAGCGGACACCTCTATTAAGTGGACACCTCTATTAAGCGGACACCTCTATAAGCGGACACCTCCCCTAAGCGGACACCTCTATTAAGCGGACACCTCTATTAAGCGGACACCTCGTGTAAGCGGACATCCCCCCTAAGCGGACACCTCTATTAAGTGGACACCTCTATTAAGCGGACACCTCCCGTAAGCGGACATCCCCCCTAAGCGGACACCTCTATTAAGTGGACACCTCTATTAAGCGGACACCTCTATTAAGCGGACACCTCCCCCCCCTAAGCGGACACCTCTATTAAGTGGACACCTCTATTAAGCGGACACCTCGTGTAAGCGGACATCCCCCCTAAGCGGACACCTCTATTATTAAGCGGACACCTCTATTAAGCGGACACCTCGTGTAAGCGGACATCCCCCCGTAAGCGGACACCTCTATTAAGTGGACACCTCTATTAAGCGGACACCTCCCGTAAGCGGACACCTCTATTAAGCGGACACCTCTATTAAGTCCCCCCTAAGACACCTCTATTAAGCGGACACCTCCCGTAAGCGAACATCCCCCCTAAGCGGACACCTCTATTAAGCGGACACCTCTATTAAGCGGACACCTCGTGTAAGCGGACACCTCTATTAAGCGGACACCTCTATTAAGTGGACACCCTCTATTAAGCGGACACCTCTATTAAGCGGACACCTCCCGTAAGCGGACATCTCCCCTAAGCGGACACCTCTATTAAGCGGACACCTCTATAAGCGGACACCTCTATTAGCGGACACCTCTATTAAGCGGACACCTCCCGTAAGCGGACATCCTCCCTAAGCGGACACCTCTATTAAGCGGACACCCTCTATTAAGCGGACACCTCTATTAAGTGGACACCTCTATTAAGCGGACACCTCCCGTAAAGCGGACACCTCTATTAAAGCGGACACCTCTATTAAGTAATATCCATCTCCCGTAAGGACACCTCTATTAAGTGGACACCTC
>JAUJYZ010001184.1:180000-243523 GCA_033675265.1 Actinostola sp. cb2023 | reverse complement strand
TTATAGACACACTATATAATGTAAAACTTGTATACTCACGCTTTGAAGTAAAAGGTTTTTCGCGCAATAGTGCCATTTCACGCCAGGTGTGGTGTATCCAAGGTACACCACACCCTGACTGTATCCAAAATATACCACACCCTGACTGTATCCAAGGTATACCACACCCTGACAGTATCCAAGGTATACCACACCCTGACTGTATCCAAGGTATACCACACCCCTGACCCTGACTGTATCCAAGGTATACCACACCCTGACTGTATCCAAGGTATACCACACCCTGACCCTGACTGTATCCAAGGTACACTACACCCTGTCCCTGACTGTATCCAAGGTACACCACACCCTGTCCCTGACTGTGTCCAAGGTATTATTATTATGCAAGGTACACCATACCCTGTCCCTGACTGTATCCAAGGTATACCACACCCTATCCCTGACTTTATCCAAAGTACACAACACCCTGACCAACTCTATCCAAGGTACACCACACCCTGTCCCTGGCTGTATCCAAGGTACACTACACCTGTCCCTTACTGTATCCAAGGTACACCACACCCTGTCCCTGACTGTGTCCAAGGTACGGCACACCCTGTCCCTGACTGTGTCCAAGGTACGGCACATCCTGTCCTGACTGTATATTATTATTATCCAAGGTACACCACACCCTGACCCTGACTGTATCCAAGGTACACCACACCATGTCCCTGACTGTATCCAAGGTACACCACACTCTGACCCTGACTGTATCCAAGGTACACCACACCCTGACTGTATCCAAGGTATACCACACCCTGACCCTGACTGTATCCAAGGTACACCACACCCTGACTGTATCCAAGGTATACCACACCCTGACTGTATCCAAGGTATACCACACCCTGACAGTATCCAAGGTATACCACACCCTGACTGTATCCAAGGTATACCACACCCTGACCCTGACTGTATCCAAGGTATACCACACCCTGACTGTATCCAAGGTATACCACACCCTTACCCTGACTGTATCCAAGGTACACCACACCCTGTCCCTGACTGTATCCAAGGTACACCACACCCTGTCCCTGACTGTATCCAAGGTACACCACACCCTGTCCCTGACTGTATCCAAGGTACACTACACCCTGACCCTGACTATATCCAAGGTACACCACACCCTGTCCCTGACTATATCCAAGGTACACCACACCCTGTCCCTGACTATATCCAAGGTACACCACACCCTGTCCCTGACTATATCCAAGGTACACCACACCCTGTCCCTGACTCTATCCAATGTACACCACACCCTGTCCCTGACTGTATATTATTATTATCCAAGGTACACCACACCCTGTCCCTGACTCTATCCAAGGTACACCACAACCTGACCCTGACTATATCCAAGGTACACCACACCCTGTCCCTGACTGTATCCAAGGTACACCACACCCTGACCCTGACTATATCCAAGGTATACCACACCCTGACCCTGACGATATCCAAGGTACACCACACCCTGTCCCTGATTATATCCAAGGTACACCACACCCTGTCCCTGACTCTATCCAATGTACACCACACCCTGTCCCTGACTGTATATAATTATTATCCAAGGTACACCACACCCTGTCCCTGACTAAATCCAAGGTACACCACACCCTGTCCATGACTATATCCAAGGTACACCACACCCTGACCCTGACTGTATCCAAGGTACACCACACCCTGTCCCTGACTATATCCAAGGTACACCACACCCTGTCCCTGACTGTATCCAAGGTACACCACACCCTGTCCATGACTGTATACAAGGTACACCACACCCTGACCCTGACTATATCCAAGGTACACCACACCCTGTCCATGACTGTATCCAAGGTACACCACACCCTGACCCTGACTGTATCCAAGGTACACCACACCCTGTCCCTGACTATATCCAAGGTACACCACACCCTGTCCCTGACTGTATCCAAGGTACACCACACCCTGACCCTGACTGTATCCAATGTACACCACACCCTGTCCCTGACTGTATATTATTATTATCCAAGGTACACCACACCCTGTCCCTGACTATATCCAAGGTACACCAAACCCTGTCCCTGACTATATCCAAGGTACACCACACCCTGTCCCTGACTGTATCCAAGGTACACCACACCCTGACCCTGACTGTATCCAATGTACACCACACCCTGTCCCTGACTGTATATTATTATTATCCAAGGTACACCACACCCTGTCCCTGACTATATCCAAGGTACACCAAACCCTGTCCCTGACTATATCCAAGGTACACCACACCCTGTCCCTGACTGTATCCAAGGTACACCACACCCTGACCCTGACTGTATCCAATGTACACCACACCCTGTCCCTGACTGTATATTATTATTATCCAAGGTACACCACACCCTGTCCCTTACTGTATCCAAGGTACACCACACCCTAGCTGTCCCTACTCTGGTAAATAGTTAGACGAGCTCATAAACTCATAACGTACTTTTATAGACACACTATATAATGTAAAACTTGTATACTCACGCTTTGAAGTAAAAAGGTTTTTCGCGCAATAGTGCCATTTCACGCCAGGTTTCGCTATCTTTGGAAGAGCCAACACGTGCACCGTGTATTTTGTGTTTACATCCAAGTACTCAATGTCGACTGAAGTTAAAGGTGTTATCTCGATGTCCAGTGCAGTGGGTGTGGCGTTATAAGCGATGATGTACGTGTAATCTGACGTTGTCCTTGGTGCGTTCCAAGACACAAAGATTCTCCCGATATCTCCTTGCACTGAGATGTCCCAGTCTCGACATGCAACTGTGAACCAGTAAATAAAGCAAATTACAAAGTGTTATAAGTTGGACATGTGTAAGTAGCCTTGTCCTCAGGCTTCTCGGTGCGCGTTGCTATACTGTGACGTACGTCAAGATCACTGCTATTAGACCTACACCGAAACGCCCGGCCAAAATCGCGTTCAAGGTGAATCGGGGCGTCTATGAGAAAGATCGAGTTGTCCATGAGCTAATTGGCAAGAACAAAACGGACAAAAAACTATCATTCGTACTCCCTAGCTATATAGAGTCGTTTTCGTAAGAGTGGGAAGTAGTTACGGTACGGTTCGTGCCGTGCGGTGACCGTATCGTGGCATCATCATGCCGTATCCAAGCATTCTGATTGGTTGAGCGATGCTTTTGCGCGCTGTGATCTTCGATTGCGTACCGCGACCGTAACTCCGTGCCGTAGGTTCCCCACTCATACGTAAACCACTCTATACTAAGGTACCGTAATGACGATCAGTAATGCATGCTAGATACAAGATATGCTAAAGATTTTCACTCACGGTCATTGGACGCTTTGTCGATAATGACATAACGTGCTTGGATTCCTTTGGGTTTGTCAGATTTTTGCGACGTGAGAGGGGAATAGAACACCACTTTGCCCGGGTTATCCATGATGTGAACACAGCCACCAGCTTTGTGCTTAAAGGGAAGATTGTTCCCCTTGGCATTCTTGACGTAAACTTCACTGCTTCTGTAAGGTGGAATTAATGAAGAATTACAAGGGCTCTCTTTTCATCCCTTGTCCTTTCGTCACTTGTGCAACAAAGACATGGAACGGTAGCCCCGGTCTTCACCGCTGACAATAAAAGCCATCCTCGCCCCACAGGTCTTACTTATAATACCCCGTTTAGAAAATTATCTACAAACTTTGGCACAAAACTGCTCCCCGCGCTTTACGTTGCACAGTATAAATTCCAGGCAGTTTGACTCTTGTGAAAATAGATACCCTCAAATTATAGAAGGGGGGGGGGGGGGACAAGTTTAACTACAGGGCCGTTCACAGCACAGGGGCAGGGGGGCAGCTAACATTTTCAAAAGAGATGAGAGAACCTCTGATAGCAGCGCTGCACATCAATGGACTTACGCTCGTGCTCCAGGATCGTGCTGAATGTCAAAGTATTCAAAACACACCACAGCAATCTCGTATGACGAGGGCGGCTCGAATGACCATTCATACTGTGTTCTGTTCATGTGTTGGGGATATCTGGGACTTGTAAACACTCCAGTCCAGTTGGTAAGATTGCTAGATGTCACTTGAACACAAAACAAGAAAGAAAGCGTTGCGATAATGGGTAATTTACTCATGGGTAATGGTGTAAATAATAATGTTTGTGAGAAGATTGTTTCTCTCTCCTTCTTCCTATGTGTCAGTTTGACATCATCCAGTGTAAATATTCCATAGATATCGATAGGCCCAGACACACGATGCAACTTTTCTTGTAACGTTGCGCAACAAGAGTTTTTTGCGACGTCACACGTTGCGCGCAACGGTTGCAATGAAAGTTGCATCGTGTGTCCTGACTTGTGACTAACTCAAAATAAAAACTATCTGTTTATTTTATTACTTTTATTTTACAAGATTCGCCATAACCAGGGGGCGGATCCAGAGATTTTGCAAGGAGGGGGGAGGGGGGACGGGGGGTGCACGTTCAGGTTGGACATTGGTTTCAGCCGAATTTTATGCAAATATTTATTTTGGAAATAAAGGTATTCGAATTTCCAAAAGGGGGGATTGCGCCTCCTTAGCCCCACCCTAAATCCTCCCCACATAGAAATCGATAACAATAAATAATAAATAAAATATATAATACAGACAAACAAAAATGGGGCTGGTACTACCCACAGAGCTAGGCTCCAATGACGGAGTCCCGTGGCGGGAATGTTTTTGTCAGTTTAGTCAAAATGAGGCGAAAACCAGGCTAGCGTTTTAAAATACCATAACATAGTCAAACCAGGGGCGGATCCAGGGGGGGCATGGGGGGCCAGTGCCCCCCCCTTGAGTTGGGCCCGATATTTTTTTTTTTGAGTAATGAAAATTTATTCTAGAACGAAAAACAACCGTTCTTCTTGCATGCGCGATAGACCGGAAGTAAAAGCTGTTCCGCCTAAAATTACCGCCTTTTTTTAGCGCACGCGCGCGCCAAAGGAACGATTTTATAGATTCACCTTTTCTCTTTCATTGTAGTGCGACAATTGCCAATTATGAGGTACTTTAATTTCCGAGGGAGCTTGATGAATTTACGTCCCCGTGATTGAACGCTTTATTCCCCACCATTTGATGCCCAGAATGGATGGAAATTGCATTTTCGAGCTTCTAGATTTCAAAATTTTCTGGGGGGGCATGCCCCCTGACCCCCCTACGAGAAGGGGCCTTCCGTCCCCTTATTGCTGCCACCCCTTTACAAAATCTCTAGATCCGCCCCTGCAAACTAAATACATATTAAATTTAATCTTGGAATGCACAACACTCTATGCAGTATTCAGTATTCATAAGCCTAGTTGCATACCTTTAGGTGGTCCACACACAGCACCTGCATCCTCACCGTGGTTACACTCACTAGGTTGGTAATCAAGGTACGAACAGTCGTTGAGCGATGCTTCGGTTCCTACACATTCTACACTGTTAAGCCATACTCGCCCGCTACCCCTACCAAAGATAGCATCTGTCGGTGCCGCTATGGCTGGAGGTAACCCCAAGGAACGACACACTACATTTGCATCCTCTAAGTCCCACTCATCGTCACAAATAGTGCCCCAAGACGTGCCAAATTCTTTGCTTTCATATAATACTTGAACACGACCCTCGTTTGGAGTTAATCCATCGCCGACTAGTCGTATATCTGTTATAAGAATAGAAAAATAGACAAATGTGTATGAAATTATTGACTGGGAGGGAGGGGTAAACCAAGCGCCGAGCACGCTAAGTAATTACGATATAGTATGTGCCAACCAAAGGATGAATCCCTGTAGATTTGTGGGGGAAATGTTAACATACTTCTTTTAAACTTACTGTATTTAAATATCATTTTCTATACAGTATACAGTATCAGGAATTGTGACAGTATTAGCTAATCTGAAGTATATTTTGTTAAATTGTACCTCGGCCTTTGCATAGCCTGCAAAATAGGCGTTTCTAGTACGTTAGTTAGTACTGTTTCTGAAAACTATATATCTAATAATCTATCTACCTATCTGAATGGGGCGAGTACCAAAAACGAAAGAAGAGGCCGGGAAGGAGAAGGGAAGACTTACACCAGTTCTGTGCCATAATAGGAGATACTACGAAGGCAACCGTTACGGCCGTTAGAGTTCCTCATATCCACTTTATCCACCCGCCCCCTTCCCCTCTCCGCTTAGGGCCAGGCTACGCAGGCTACGCAGGCTACGCAGGCTACGCAGGCTACGCAGGCTACGCAGGCTACGCAGGCTACTCTTATTTATTATTAGGGACCTTAAGCATCGAGGACGAGGAAGTGAGGATGACGAAGTTCGAATAAAGTGCTTTGTTGTCTATTGTTTTCATATTTGTTTCTTTTTTCGTGTTTTTCACTAAATTTGCGCCCTCTTTGATGAATAACATCGTCTTTTTGTGGTCCGGTTGACTAAAAACAACTATCTGCACAAATAACGAACTGACGTTCTCGTTCTCTTTGTGTCGTCAAACATAGGCATTTCACGTTGTAGTTTAGCACAGAACGCCTGAAGTAAGACCAAATCGAGCTCATTTCATACGTTCCAACAAGAAGTTATTGAATTTTGTAATTAGCGCTATTGTTTCTCTGACGTAGTCCTCACGTCCCCGCCAAGGTGAACCGTATCCTTAAGTTAAGCACATTCAAAACGCTCTAATTCCATTGTTTTATCAAGGGTAAACTCTACATCATCTAAATTGTTAAGTTTTCAGAATTCAGCCCCGCTCTATTAGCAGGGAACTGAATAAAAGAAAACATGAAACCATGCAAATGTTTAAATTAATGTAATTTTAGAGGTTTACCTCGGTGCTGACGTAACTGCTTTTTTCTCTTCACTGCGTGTATCTCACTTCGTTCTAAGTTCTAAAGATCTCGAAACCCTTTGCAGTACTAGTACTGGATTGATAAATCCATATCTCTATGAATTATTGTGGTTATTTTGAAAATTAGCGATGCAGTAGTCTTACAGTGTTTGTATCTACGTAGTTTTCCCTTCACAAATTTTGCTTGACAAGGAAAAATTGTCATGTTTTTGTCGTCTACACGAGCAAGTTTTCCTTGACAAGGAAAAATTGTCATGTTTTTGTCATCTACACGAGCAAGTTTTCCATGTCAAGGAAAACTTGTCAAGGAAAATTCGCTCGTGTAGATTCGGCTCAGCGAGGTCATACTTAGATACCAACTCGCAAGTTTCTTTCGTAATGCCACTCTTCGAATATCTTAACCGACCAGATATAAACTGAACTGCAGGTGCAGACTTCACTTTCATTCAACGGTTATTATAACTAAACCTGAAGCTTTCTTTGTCTTCATCTCTTTCCGCTGAACACAAACTAATTAGCATATTGCCGCCACGCGTCGGTGAGTTTGAGAAGTGGCGGGAAAATTTCAATCGTTCGCAGTTTTGTTCAAAACGTTGTTTTTTTTACAATAACTATCGCTACGCTCGTGGTTCCACTTGAGTTTTGAATTTTGTAAAATAAAATCCATTGTCAATAAGAGTACAGACGATGGAAAACCGAGTTGCGATTTGTAAAACTTATTTGGCGCCTTGAAGACGAAATTTTCAATTTGAAAATGCCTTTCATGAAAACAATGGAATTTTAATAGAGCGTGATTCGTTTTTGTGTAAACCAGTTTAAAACCGCAAAACACAATAAATCGCTCAAACTACCTTCGAAAAGGGCGGAAAACAATGACCCTATCCTCAAAAACATCGCAGATCGCGCAATGAGGGTTTATCATGTAATTTCAAAACTCATAGGACAAAAAAATGATTATCATAGCTGGAAAGAGCTCGGCGTTGAAATTAGTAAAAATGTGAAGTTTGGAAAAGATTGCGAAGATATGAATTTTCAAAATTGAAATTTTGGATGAAAACCTTTGTTGGAGGCAAGAGTTGCCTCCAAGCGTAAATTTCCAAAGGTTTTCATATAAAATTTCGATTTTTGAAAATTATATCTTCACAATTTGTGAAGCGATCTTTTCCAAACTTCACATTTTTACTCATTTCAACGAGCTCTTTCCAGCTATGATAATCATTTTTTGTCCTATGAGTTTTAAAATTACATGATAAACCCTCATTAGTATCATTGCAGTATAATTTTCTCGCTTTTTCATTGGTTGATGGATATGATTTGTAAACAAAAATATTGCCGTTTTGATTTGTTGGATTTTGACAAGCAACCATTTGAATGCTAATTTCATCCAAACAGCCTTGGCTAGGGTTCAAATCAAAGTTAACAGTTTTCAAGTCTGCAGAAAGAAACGGCATAGGCTAAAACCTGGACTGGACCCTGGACCATTGGACCCTGGACTATTGGACCTGGACCATTGCCCATTGGACCATTGGACTCTGGACTCTGGACTCTGGACCATTTTATTTTTATTTTTTTTCATTTTGTACCATAGAAAAACAAACAAACAAACAAACAAACATGAAAATAATGAAAAATAGGAAAACAAAACTATACATGTATGACTGTATGTTCCTGTTATACGTGCATCAATTTTATCAGTTGTCTAGACGGTTGTCTTCATTATAACCTCATCTGTCGAGTCTGCATGACAAATTATCCAGAATTATTTTCTCTTCGTTCTGAGTCTAGTATTAGTGTTCCATTTTAGGATTTGCATGCTTTTGCCACGTCGTGATGGAGAGGAACAAATACGTCTAGCTTCCCATTCTTTTATAACTTGCTATCTCATCAACACATATATACATGTTCCCATTATGACTGGTAATAATCAGTGACAAATTACTTTATTACTGTATACTTTTCAACACGATATTTTCTTCTACCGCTTTCACCCATCGTTCTCTCTCTCACAAACACACACACACTCTCTCAAACGCATACAACTAATTGCAAATTTAACATATTTTTCAAATTGAACACCCAAAAAGTTTCAATATAGCAAAAAAACATATTTTCAAGATTTCATTTAGAGGAAGTTGCTATGGTTAAATAAAACCGATCTTTTTTGAAAAATGTCGAGAAATGAAAACAACTTCCACTCGACAAGATCCAGAACTGCGCACGCGCGCGTTGACGTCAACTTTTATTTTCAAAGGAATTCAAGCTGTTTAGAGCTGTTTTATATTATTTACACTTTTCTATTTTTATTTTTCTATTTTTTTCTATTTTTTCACTTTGGAGTTATTTATTTCAAAAATTACCACGTTGATTGGGCAGAACGTTCTTGTTCTCAAACATGCTTGCGCCAAGAAAACTATTTCGAGGCACTCTAACATCTACTGTTCATTACATTTACAGTACAATGTCCAACTCCTTCGCTATTTCTTGTTTGTGCAATTCATTCATTCATTCATTCGAAGATAAGGAGGGATTGTAGTGAGAAACGGTATAAAAGCTGGTTGGATTATTTTTACACATTTCACCTTACAGTGAAAGTAAACGTTACCCAGGCGACCCATCTTCCGTTCACGATTTTGCCAATACTCCCCGCATCGCAGTTATGATGACTAAGTCATTAGGAGGTGGCGGAATATGAAGCGTGTCGTCTTGGCCACTTCTCATTTTTAACCGTCTGACTACATCCGTGACATTTCTTGACCAACGGGCTGCACAGGCCCAGCAGATTTAGTTGAAATGCTCCTTCTTTTAACTGGATGACGGAAATAAGAATAATGGATGAGTAGTTCCTTAAAAATATTGACAGCTTGTACGAAATTAAAAGCATTAGATTAGATTCGGGGCAGTGTTCCAAAAAAGTATTTAGTAGTAGATATCGATCGTCCAATGTCCATTGCATCATCACATGCATCCACTCCCCACAGCGACGGTCTCGATAGCGACCACTAAATTCTGCACTGAGGGCATAACTCTGTAATTCTTTTCTTTGTTTTCAAGCAGTACCATAAGTCTGGTAGTCTGCTAGCAATTAGCCTTTCTGGATAACTTGTCATGCATGCAGACTCGACAGATGAGGTTATAATGAAGACAACCGTCTAGACAACTGATAAAATTGATGCACGTATAACAGGAACATAGAGTCATACATGTATAGTATTGTTTTCCTATTTTTCATTATTTTCATGTTTGTTTGTTTGTTTGTTTTTCTATGGTACAAAATGAAAAAAAATAAAAATAAAATGGTCCAGAGTCCAGAGTCCAGAGTCCAGAATCCAGAGTCAATGGTCCAGGGTCCAATGGTCCAGGGTCCAATGGTCCAGGGTCCAATGGTCCAGGGTCCAGTCCAGCTTTTAGCCTATGCCGAAAGAAACTGGATCTATGAACCTAATCACCAAGGCCCGGTTGTTCGAAAATCGATTCGCGCTAATCCAGGATTAAGAAAACTATTGACACTAATCTAGGATTAGCACTAATCGCGCCTTTCGAACAACCAGGCCCCAGAGGAAGGCTCCTATAATGGGCTACTGTAATAATATATACATTTTTTTATAGCGCCACATGTATTCATAGCAATGATCAGAGCGCTTACAAGCGGCAACGATAGAGTGCAAACCATATGTCCGTGAAATAGTACTATTACTAAGAAGTACTAAATAGTGTTATCTCTATTGTTTTCTATTGTTTCATCAGTGCTATTTAGTACTAATTAGTTAGTATTGTTTCACGGACATATGGTTTGCACTCTATGAAATAAATCTTAAATATACATTATCATGATACGTCATTAATTAAGAGAAAATGGTTCTTGCGAAATACCACGATGTACGACAAAAATGCCACGTTGAGTTATTTATATCACTAAAACTATTTAACAATTATTCGCCGAAGGCGAAGTGATTATCGTCTCATAATCACTGGTCGCTCGACCAATCACAGCGCGCGAAACTCTATATTCAAGTCTAAAATTATACTAATCCCAATTATTATATAGACAACCACCGGATATGATCAAGCAAGCGCTCTGATTGGCTATTTTACTAGTAGGCTATCAGCTCTTAGTTAGTGCGTTCAGACTACAGCGAAAGTTAGCTAGCTAAGCTCATATACATGTTTGTTCATCTATCATCGTGTTTGAAGATTTAGCTAGTTAACCTTTTATGCATGTTCACATTGTTAATATTCAAGCTAGTTACTACTCAACAATAGTAATCCAATATCTGTTATTTGAAATTTTGGCGGTTATAAACAACTAACTTTTCTGATTTCTTGATTGATCCAAGTAAACGAGGAGTGAATAATAGATAGTAACGAATCTAAAACAATAAAGAGAGAAGAAACAAAGTTTGGGTTGTCTTCAAACGCGAATAAAACTCAACTGAAATGTGAACCTCCGGCTCAGGACGCGATTGATATTTAAGTAATATAAATCTGTCAAAACCAACACCATTAGCGAGTTTCCAGAGTTTAAAACCATGTCCCGACACATGGGTTTGAAATTTGCCTGTTTCCGGTCAATATTCATATGAGCTTAGCTAGCTAACTTTCGCTGTAGTCTGAACGCACTAACTAAGAGCTGATAGCCTACTAGTAAAATAGCCAATCAGAGCGCTTGCTTGATCATATCCGGTGGTTGTCTATATAATAATTGGGATTAGTATAATTTTAGACTTGAATATAGAGTTTCGCGCGCTGTGATTGGTCGAGCGACCAGTGATTATGAGACGATAATCACTTCGCCTTCGGCGAATAATTGTTAAATAGTTTTAGTGATATAAATAACTCAACGTGGCATTTTTGTCGTACATCGTGGTATTTCGCAAGAACCATTTTCTCTTAATTAATGACGTATCATGATAATGTATATTTAAGATTTATTTCATAGAGTGCAAACCATATGTCCGTGAAACAATACTAACTAATTAGTACTAAATAGCACTGATGAAACAATAGAAAACAATAGAGATAACACTATTTAGTACTTCTTAGTAATAGTACTATTTCACGGACATATGGTTTGCACTCTATCGTTGCCGCTTGTAAGCGCTCTGATCATTGCTATGAATACATGTGGCGCTATAAAAAAATGTATATATTATTACAGTAGCCCATTATAGGAGCCTTCCTCTGGGGCCTGGTTGTTCGAAAGGCGCGATTAGTGCTAATCCTAGATTAGTGTCAATAGTTTTCTTAATCCTGGATTAGCGCGAATCGATTTTCGAACAACCGGGCCTTGGTGATTAGGTTCATAGATCCAGTTTCTTTCGGCATAGGCTAAAAGCTGGACTGGACCCTGGACCATTGGACCCTGGACCATTGGACCCTGGACCATTGGACCCTGGACCATTGACTCTGGATTCTGGACTCTGGACTCTGGACTCTGGACCATTTTATTTTTATTTTTTTTTCATTTTGTACCATAGAAAAACAAACAAACAAACAAACATGAAAATAATGAAAAATAGGAAAACAATACTATACATGTATGACTCTATGTTCCTGTTATACGTGCATCAATTTTATCAGTTGTCTAGACGGTTGTCTTCATTATAACCTCATCTGTCGAGTCTGCATGCATGACAAGTTATCCAGAAAGGCTAATTGCTAGCAGACTACCAGACTTATGGTACTGCTTGAAAACAAAGAAAAGAATTACAGAGTTATGCCCTCAGTGCAGAATTTAGTGGTCGCTATCGAGACCGTCGCTGTGGGGAGTGGATGCATGTGATGATGCAATGGACATTGGACGATCGATATCTACTACTAAATACTTTTTTGGAACACTGCCCCGAATCTAATCTAATGCTTTTAATTTCGTACAAGCTGTCAATATTTTTAAGGAACTACTCATCCATTATTCTTATTTCCGTCATCCAGTTAAAAGAAGGAGCATTTCAACTAAATCTGCTGGGCCTGTGCAGCCCGTTGGTCAAGAAATGTCACGGATGTAGTCAGACGGTTAAAAATGAGAAGTGGCCAAGACGACACGCTTCATATTCCGCCACCTCCTAATGACTTAGTCATCATAACTGCGATGCGGGGAGTATTGGCAAAATCGTGAACGGAAGATGGGTCGCCTGGGTAACGTTTACTTTCACTGTAAGGTGAAATGTGTAAAAATAATCCAACCAGCTTTTATACCGTTTCTCACTACAATCCCTCCTTATCTTCGAATGAATGAATGAATGAATTGCACAAACAAGAAATAGCGAAGGAGTTGGACATTGTACTGTAAATGTAATGAACAGTAGATGTTAGAGTGCCTCGAAATAGTTTTCTTGGCGCAAGCATGTTTGAGAACAAGAACGTTCTGCCCAATCAACGTGGTAATTTTTGAAATAAATAACTCCAAAGTGAAAAAATAGAAAAAAATAGAAAAATAAAAATAGAAAAGTGTAAATAATATAAAACAGCTCTAAACAGCTTGAATTCCTTTGAAAATAAAAGTTGACGTCAACGCGCGCGTGCGCAGTTCTGGATCTTGTCGAGTGGAAGTTGTTTTCATTTCTCGACATTTTTCAAAAAAAAGATCGGTTTTATTTAACCATAGCAACTTCCTCTAAATGAAATCTTGAAAATATGTTTTTTGCTATATTGAAACTTTTTGGGTGTTCAATTTGAAAAATATGTTAAATTTGCAATTAGTTGTATGCGTTTGAGAGAGTGTGTGTGTGTTTGTGAGAGAGAGAACGATGGGTGAAAGCGGTAGAAGAAAATATCGTGTTGAAAAGTATACAGTAATAAAGTAATTTGTCACTGATTATTACCAGTCATAATGGGAACATGTATATATGTGTTGATGAGATAGCAAGTTATAAAAGAATGGGAAGCTAGACGTATTTGTTCCTCTCCATCACGACGTGGCAAAAGCATGCAAATCCTAAAATGGAACACTAATACTAGACTCAGAACGAAGAGAAAATAATTCTGGATAATTTGTCATGCAGACTCGACAGATGAGGTTATAATGAAGACAACCGTCTAGACAACTGATAAAATTGATGCACATATAACAGGAACATAGAGTCATACATGTATAGTATTGTTTTCCTATTTTTCATTATTTTCATGTTTGTTTGTTTGTTTGTTTTTCTATGGTACAAAATGAAAAAAAATAAAAATAAAATGGTCCAGAGTCCAGAGTCCAGAGTCCAATGGTCCAATGGGCAATGGTCCAGGTCCAATAGTCCAGGGTCCAATGGTCCAGGGTCCAGTCCAGGTTTTAGCCTATGCCGTTTCTTTCTGCAGACTTGAAAACTGTTAACTTTGATTTGAACCCTAGCCAAGGCTGTTTGGATGAAATTAGCATTCAAATGGTTGCTTGTCAAAATCCAACAAATCAAAACGGCAATATTTTTGTTTACAAATCATATCCATCAACCAATGAAAAAGCGAGAAAATTATACTGCAATGATACTAATGAGGGTTTATCATGTAATTTTAAAACTCATAGGACAAAAAATGATTATCATAGCTGGAAAGAGCTCGTTGAAATGAGTAAAAATGTGAAGTTTGGAAAAGATCGCTTCACAAATTGTGAAGATATAATTTTCAAAAATCGAAATTTTATATGAAAACCTTTGGAAATTTACGCTTGGAGGCAACTCTTGCCTCCAACAAAGGTTTTCATCCAAAATTTCAATTTTTGAAAATTCATATCTTCGCAATCTTTTCCAAACTTCACATTTTTACTAATTTCAACGCCGAGCTCTTTCCAGCTATGATAATCATTTTTTTGTCCTATGAGTTTTGAAATTACATGATAAACCCTCATTGCGCGATCTGCGATGTTTTTGAGGATAGGGTCATTGTTTTCCGCCCTTTTCGAAGGTAGTTTGAGCGATTTATTGTGTTTTGCGGTTTTAAACTGGTTTACACAAAAACGAATCACGCTCTATTAAAATTCCATTGTTTTCATGAAAGGCATTTTCAAATTGAAAATTTCGTCTTCAAGGCGCCAAATAAGTTTTACAAATCGCAACTCGGTTTTCCATCGTCTGTACTCTTATTGACAATGGATTTTATTTTACAAAATTCAAAACTCAAGTGGAACCACGAGCGTAGCGATAGTTATTGTAAAAAAACAACGTTTTGAACAAAACTGCGAACGATTGAAATTTTCCCGCCACTTCTCAAACTCACCGACGCGTGGCGGCAATATGCTAATTAGTTTGTGTTCAGCGGAAAGAGATGAAGACAAAGAAAGCTTCAGGTTTAGTTATAATAACCGTTGAATGAAAGTGAAGTCTGCACCTGCAGTTCAGTTTATATCTGGTCGGTTAAGATATTCGAAGAGTGGCATTACGAAAGAAACTTGCGAGTTGGTATCTAAGTATGACCTCGCTGAGCCGAATCTACACGAGCGAATTTTCCTTGACAAGTTTTCCTTGACATGGAAAACTTGCTCGTGTAGATGACAAAAACATGACAATTTTTCCTTGTCAAGGAAAACTTGCTCGTGTAGACGACAAAAACATGACAATTTTTCCTTGTCAAGCAAAATTTGTGAAGGAAAACTACGTAGATACAAACACTGTAAGACTACTGCATCGCTAATTTTCAAAATAACCACAATAATCATAGAGATATGGATTTATCAATCCAGTACTAGTACTGCAAAGGGTTTCGAGATCTTTAGAACTTAGAACGAAGTGAGATACACGCAGTGAAGAGAAAAAAGCAGTTACGTCAGCACCGAGGTAAACCTCTAAAATTACATTAATTTAAACATTTGCATGGTTTCATGTTTTCTTTTATTCAGTTCCCTGCTAATAGAGCGGGGCTGAATTCTGAAAACTTAACAATTTAGATGATGTAGAGTTTACCCTTGATAAAACAATGGAATTAGAGCGTTTTGAATGTGCTTAACTTAAGGATACGGTTCACCTTGGCGGGGACGTGAGGACTACGTCAGAGAAACAATAGCGCTAATTACAAAATTCAATAACTTCTTGTTGGAACGTATGAAATGAGCTCGATTTGGTCTTACTTCAGGCGTTCTGTGCTAAACTACAACGTGAAATGCCTATGTTTGACGACACAAAGAGAACGAGAACGTCAGTTCGTTATTTGTGCAGATAGTTGTTTTTAGTCAACCGGACCACAAAAAGACGATGTTATTCATCAAAGAGGGCGCAAATTTAGTGAAAAACACGAAAAAAGAAACAAATATGAAAACAATAGACAACAAAGCACTTTATTCGAACTTCGTCATCCTCACTTCCTCGTCCTCGATGCTTAAGGTCCCTAATAATAAATAAGAGTAGCCTGCGTAGCCTGCGTAGCCTGCGTAGCCTGCGTAGCCTGCGTAGCCTGCGTAGCCTGCGTAGCCTGGCCCTAAGCGGAGAGGGGAAGGGGGCGGGTGGATAAAGTGGATATGAGGAACTCTAACGGCCGTAACGGTTGCCTTCGTAGTATCTCCTATTATGGCACAGAACTGGTGTAAGTCTTCCCTTCTCCTTCCCGGCCTCTTCTTTCGTTTTTGGTACTCGCCCCATTCAGATAGGTAGATAGATTATTAGATATATAGTTTTCAGAAACAGTACTAACTAACGTACTAGAAACGCCTATTTTGCAGGCTATGCAAAGGCCGAGGTACAATTTAACAAAATATACTTCAGATTAGCTAATACTGTCACAATTCCTGATACTGTATACTGTATAGAAAATGATATTTAAATACAGTAAGTTTAAAAGAAGTATGTTAACATTTCCCCCACAAATCTACAGGGATTCATCCTTTGGTTGGCACATACTATATCGTAATTACTTAGCGTGCTCGGCGCTTGGTTTACCCCTCCCTCCCAGTCAATAATTTCATACACATTTGTCTATTTTTCTATTCTTATAACAGATATACGACTAGTCGGCGATGGATTAACTCCAAACGAGGGTCGTGTTCAAGTATTATATGAAAGCAAAGAATTTGGCACGTCTTGGGGCACTATTTGTGACGATGAGTGGGACTTAGAGGATGCAAATGTAGTGTGTCGTTCCTTGGGGTTACCTCCAGCCATAGCGGCACCGACAGATGCTATCTTTGGTAGGGGTAGCGGGCGAGTATGGCTTAACAGTGTAGAATGTGTAGGAACCG
Source organism: Actinostola sp. cb2023 (assembly GCA_033675265.1). Lineage (NCBI taxonomy): Eukaryota > Metazoa > Cnidaria > Anthozoa > Actiniaria > Actinostolidae > Actinostola > Actinostola sp. cb2023. The sequence goes on along the minus strand of JAUJYZ010001184.1, from coordinate 226,530 downwards.
AAGCATCGCTCAACGACTGTTCGTACCTTGATTACCAACCTAGTGAGTGTAACCACGGTGAGGATGCAGGTGCTGTGTGTGGACCACCTAAAGGTATGCAACTAGGCTTATGAATACTGAATACTGCATAGAGTGTTGTGCATTCCAAGATTAAATTTAATATGTATTTAGTTTGCAGGGGCGGATCTAGAGATTTTGTAAAGGGGTGGCAGCAATAAGGGGACGGAAGGCCCCTTCTCGTAGGGGGGTCAGGGGGCATGCCCCCCCAGAAAATTTTGAAATCTAGAAGCTCGAAAATGCAATTTCCATCCATTCTGGGCATCAAATGGTGGGGAATAAAGCGTTCAATCACGGGGACGTAAATTCATCAAGCTCCCTCGGAAATTAAAGTACCTCATAATTGGCAATTGTCGCACTACAATGAAAGAGAAAAAGGTGAATCTATAAAATCGTTCCTTTGGCGCGCGCGTGCGCTAAAAAAAGGCGGTAATTTTAGGCGGAACAGCTTTTACTTCCGGTCTATCGCGCATGCAAGAAGAACGGTTGTTTTTCGTTCTAGAATAAATTTTCATTACTCAAAAAAAAAATATCGGGCCCAACTCAAGGGGGGGGCACTGGCCCCCCATGCCCCCCCTGGATCCGCCCCTGGTTTGACTATGTTATGGTATTTTAAAACGCTAGCCTGGTTTTCGCCTCATTTTGACTAAACTGACAAAAACATTCCCGCCACGGGACTCCGTCATTGGAGCCTAGCTCTGTGGGTAGTACCAGCCCCATTTTTGTTTGTCTGTATTATATATTTTATTTATTATTTATTGTTATCGATTTCTATGTGGGGAGGATTTAGGGTGGGGCTAAGGAGGCGCAATCCCCCCTTTTGGAAATTCGAATACCTTTATTTCCAAAATAAATATTTGCATAAAATTCGGCTGAAACCAATGTCCAACCTGAACGTGCACCCCCCGTCCCCCCTCCCCCCTCCTTGCAAAATCTCTGGATCCGCCCCCTGGTTATGGCGAATCTTGTAAAATAAAAGTAATAAAATAAACAGATAGTTTTTATTTTGAGTTAGTCACAAGTCAGGACACACGATGCAACTTTCATTGCAACCGTTGCGCGCAACGTGTGACGTCGCAAAAAACTCTTGTTGCGCAACGTTACAAGAAAAGTTGCATCGTGTGTCTGGGCCTATCGATATCTATGGAATATTTACACTGGATGATGTCAAACTGACACATAGGAAGAAGGAGAGAGAAACAATCTTCTCACAAACATTATTATTTACACCATTACCCATGAGTAAATTACCCATTATCGCAACGCTTTCTTTCTTGTTTTGTGTTCAAGTGACATCTAGCAATCTTACCAACTGGACTGGAGTGTTTACAAGTCCCAGATATCCCCAACACATGAACAGAACACAGTATGAATGGTCATTCGAGCCGCCCTCGTCATACGAGATTGCTGTGGTGTGTTTTGAATACTTTGACATTCAGCACGATCCTGGAGCACGAGCGTAAGTCCATTGATGTGCAGCGCTGCTATCAGAGGTTCTCTCATCTCTTTTGAAAATGTTAGCTGCCCCCCTGCCCCTGTGCTGTGAACGGCCCTGTAGTTAAACTTGTCCCCCCCCCCCCCCCCTTCTATAATTTGAGGGTATCTATTTTCACAAGAGTCAAACTGCCTGGAATTTATACTGTGCAACGTAAAGCGCGGGGAGCAGTTTTGTGCCAAAGTTTGTAGATAATTTTCTAAACGGGGTATTATAAGTAAGACCTGTGGGGCGAGGATGGCTTTTATTGTCAGCGGTGAAGACCGGGGCTACCGTTCCATGTCTTTGTTGCACAAGTGACGAAAGGACAAGGGATGAAAAGAGAGCCCTTGTAATTCTTCATTAATTCCACCTTACAGAAGCAGTGAAGTTTACGTCAAGAATGCCAAGGGGAACAATCTTCCCTTTAAGCACAAAGCTGGTGGCTGTGTTCACATCATGGATAACCCGGGCAAAGTGGTGTTCTATTCCCCTCTCACGTCGCAAAAATCTGACAAACCCAAAGGAATCCAAGCACGTTATGTCATTATCGACAAAGCGTCCAATGACCGTGAGTGAAAATCTTTAGCATATCTTGTATCTAGCATGCATTACTGATCGTCATTACGGTACCTTAGTATAGAGTGGTTTACGTATGAGTGGGGAACCTACGGCACGGAGTTACGGTCGCGGTACGCAATCGAAGATCACAGCGCGCAAAAGCATCGCTCAACCAATCAGAATGCTTGGATACGGCATGATGATGCCACGATACGGTCACCGCACGGCACGAACCGTACCGTAACTACTTCCCACTCTTACGAAAACGACTCTATATAGCTAGGGAGTACGAATGATAGTTTTTGTCCGTTTTGTTCTTGCCAATTAGCTCATGGACAACTCGATCTTTCTCATAGACGCCCCGATTCACCTTGAACGCGATTTTGGCCGGGCGTTTCGGTGTAGGTCTAATAGCAGTGATCTTGACGTACGTCACAGTATAGCAACGCGCACCGAGAAGCCTGAGGACAAGGCTACTTACACATGTCCAACTTATAACACTTTGTAATTTGCTTTATTTACTGGTTCACAGTTGCATGTCGAGACTGGGACATCTCAGTGCAAGGAGATATCGGGAGAATCTTTGTGTCTTGGAACGCACCAAGGACAACGTCAGATTACACGTACATCATCGCTTATAACGCCACACCCACTGCACTGGACATCGAGATAACACCTTTAACTTCAGTCGACATTGAGTACTTGGATGTAAACACAAAATACACGGTGCACGTGTTGGCTCTTCCAAAGATAGCGAAACCTGGCGTGAAATGGCACTATTGCGCGAAAAACCTTTTTACTTCAAAGCGTGAGTATACAAGTTTTACATTATATATAGTGTGTCTATAAAAGTACGTTATGAGTTTATGAGCTCGTCTAACTATTTACCAGAGTAGGGACAGCTAGGGTGTGGTGTACCTTGGATACAGTAAGGGACAGGGTGTGGTGTACCTTGGATAATAATAATATACAGTCAGGGACAGGGTGTGGTGTACATTGGATACAGTCAGGGTCAGGGTGTGGTGTACCTTGGATACAGTCAGGGACAGGGTGTGGTGTACCTTGGATATAGTCAGGGACAGGGTTTGGTGTACCTTGGATATAGTCAGGGACAGGGTGTGGTGTACCTTGGATAATAATAATATACAGTCAGGGACAGGGTGTGGTGTACATTGGATACAGTCAGGGTCAGGGTGTGGTGTACCTTGGATACAGTCAGGGACAGGGTGTGGTGTACCTTGGATATAGTCAGGGACAGGGTTTGGTGTACCTTGGATATAGTCAGGGACAGGGTGTGGTGTACCTTGGATAATAATAATATACAGTCAGGGACAGGGTGTGGTGTACATTGGATACAGTCAGGGTCAGGGTGTGGTGTACCTTGGATACAGTCAGGGACAGGGTGTGGTGTACCTTGGATATAGTCAGGGACAGGGTGTGGTGTACCTTGGATACAGTCAGGGTCAGGGTGTGGTGTACCTTGGATACAGTCATGGACAGGGTGTGGTGTACCTTGGATATAGTCAGGGTCAGGGTGTGGTGTACCTTGTATACAGTCATGGACAGGGTGTGGTGTACCTTGGATACAGTCAGGGACAGGGTGTGGTGTACCTTGGATATAGTCAGGGACAGGGTGTGGTGTACCTTGGATACAGTCAGGGTCAGGGTGTGGTGTACCTTGGATATAGTCATGGACAGGGTGTGGTGTACCTTGGATTTAGTCAGGGACAGGGTGTGGTGTACCTTGGATAATAATTATATACAGTCAGGGACAGGGTGTGGTGTACATTGGATAGAGTCAGGGACAGGGTGTGGTGTACCTTGGATATAATCAGGGACAGGGTGTGGTGTACCTTGGATATCGTCAGGGTCAGGGTGTGGTATACCTTGGATATAGTCAGGGTCAGGGTGTGGTGTACCTTGGATACAGTCAGGGACAGGGTGTGGTGTACCTTGGATATAGTCAGGGTCAGGTTGTGGTGTACCTTGGATAGAGTCAGGGACAGGGTGTGGTGTACCTTGGATAATAATAATATACAGTCAGGGACAGGGTGTGGTGTACATTGGATAGAGTCAGGGACAGGGTGTGGTGTACCTTGGATATAGTCAGGGACAGGGTGTGGTGTACCTTGGATATAGTCAGGGACAGGGTGTGGTGTACCTTGGATATAGTCAGGGACAGGGTGTGGTGTACCTTGGATATAGTCAGGGTCAGGGTGTAGTGTACCTTGGATACAGTCAGGGACAGGGTGTGGTGTACCTTGGATACAGTCAGGGACAGGGTGTGGTGTACCTTGGATACAGTCAGGGACAGGGTGTGGTGTACCTTGGATACAGTCAGGGTAAGGGTGTGGTATACCTTGGATACAGTCAGGGTGTGGTATACCTTGGATACAGTCAGGGTCAGGGTGTGGTATACCTTGGATACAGTCAGGGTGTGGTATACCTTGGATACTGTCAGGGTGTGGTATACCTTGGATACAGTCAGGGTGTGGTATACCTTGGATACAGTCAGGGTGTGGTGTACCTTGGATACAGTCAGGGTCAGGGTGTGGTATACCTTGGATACAGTCAGGGTGTGGTGTACCTTGGATACAGTCAGGGTCAGAGTGTGGTGTACCTTGGATACAGTCAGGGACATGGTGTGGTGTACCTTGGATACAGTCAGGGTCAGGGTGTGGTGTACCTTGGATAATAATAATATACAGTCAGGACAGGATGTGCCGTACCTTGGACACAGTCAGGGACAGGGTGTGCCGTACCTTGGACACAGTCAGGGACAGGGTGTGGTGTACCTTGGATACAGTAAGGGACAGGGTGTAGTGTACCTTGGATACAGCCAGGGACAGGGTGTGGTGTACCTTGGATAGAGTTGGTCAGGGTGTTGTGTACTTTGGATAAAGTCAGGGATAGGGTGTGGTATACCTTGGATACAGTCAGGGACAGGGTATGGTGTACCTTGCATAATAATAATACCTTGGACACAGTCAGGGACAGGGTGTGGTGTACCTTGGATACAGTCAGGGACAGGGTGTAGTGTACCTTGGATACAGTCAGGGTCAGGGTGTGGTATACCTTGGATACAGTCAGGGTGTGGTATACCTTGGATACAGTCAGGGTCAGGGTGTGGTATACCTTGGATACAGTCAGGGTGTGGTATACCTTGGATACTGTCAGGGTGTGGTATACCTTGGATACAGTCAGGGTGTGGTATATTTTGGATACAGTCAGGGTGTGGTGTACCTTGGATACACCACACCTGGCGTGAAATGGCACTATTGCGCGAAAAACCTTTTTACTTCAAAGCGTGAGTATACAAGTTTTACATTATATAGTGTGTCTATAAAAGTACGTTATGAGTTTATGAGCTCGTCTAACTATTTACCAGAGTAGGGACAGCTAGGGTGTGGTGTACCTTGGATACAGTAAGGGACAGGGTGTGGTGTACCTTGGATAATAATAATATACAGTCAGGGACAGGGTGTGGTGTACATTGGATACAGTCAGGGTCAGGGTGTGGTGTACCTTGGATACAGTCAGGGACAGGGTGTGGTGTACCTTGGATATAGTCAGGGACAGGGTTTGGTGTACCTTGGATATAGTCAGGGACAGGGTGTGGTGTACCTTGGATAATAATAATATACAGTCAGGGACAGGGTGTGGTGTACATTGGATACAGTCAGGGTCAGGGTGTGGTGTACCTTGGATACAGTCAGGGACAGGGTGTGGTGTACCTTGGATACAGTCATGGACAGGGTGTGGTGTACCTTGGATACAGTCATGGACAGGGTGTGGTGTACCTTGGATATAGTCAGGGTCAGGGTGTGGTGTACCTTGTATACAGTCATGGACAGGGTGTGGTGTACCTTGGATACAGTCAGGGACAGGGTGTGGTGTACCTTGGATATAGTCAGGGACAGGGTGTGGTGTACCTTGGATACAGTCAGGGTCAGGGTGTGGTGTACCTTGGATATAGTCATGGACAGGGTGTGGTGTACCTTGGATTTAGTCAGGGACAGGGTGTGGTGTACCTTGGATAATAATTATATACAGTCAGGGACAGGGTGTGGTGTACATTGGATAGAGTCAGGGACAGGGTGTGGTGTACCTTGGATATAGTCAGGGACAGGGTGTGGTGTACCTTGGATATCGTCAGGGTCAGGGTGTGGTATACCTTGGATATAGTCAGGGTCAGGGTGTGGTGTACCTTGGATACAGTCAGGGACAGGGTGTGGTGTACCTTGGATATAGTCAGGGTCAGGTTGTGGTGTACCTTGGATAGAGTCAGGGACAGGGTGTGGTGTACCTTGGATAATAATAATATACAGTCAGGGACAGGGTGTGGTGTACATTGGATAGAGTCAGGGACAGGGTGTGGTGTACCTTGGATATAGTCAGGGACAGGGTGTGGTGTACCTTGGATATAGTCAGGGACAGGGTGTGGTGTACCTTGGATATAGTCAGGGACAGGGTGTGGTGTACCTTGGATATAGTCAGGGTCAGGGTGTAGTGTACCTTGGATACAGTCAGGGACAGGGTGTGGTGTACCTTGGATACAGTCAGGGACAGGGTGTGGTGTACCTTGGATACAGTCAGGGACAGGGTGTGGTGTACCTTGGATACAGTCAGGGTAAGGGTGTGGTATACCTTGGATACAGTCAGGGTGTGGTATACCTTGGATACAGTCAGGGTCAGGGTGTGGTATACCTTGGATACAGTCAGGGTGTGGTATACCTTGGATACTGTCAGGGTGTTGTATACCTTGGATACAGTCAGGGTGTGGTATACCTTGGATACAGTCAGGGTGTGGTGTACCTTGGATACAGTCAGGGTCAGGGTGTGGTATACCTTGGATACAGTCAGGGTGTGGTGTACCTTGGATACAGTCCGGGTCAGAGTGTGGTGTACCTTGGATACAGTCAGGGACATGGTGTGGTGTACCTTGGATACAGTCAGGGTCAGGGTGTGGTGTACCTTGGATAATAATAATATACAGTCAGGACAGGATGTGCCGTACCTTGGACACAGTCAGGGACAGGGTGTGCCGTACCTTGGACACAGTCAGGGACAGGGTGTGGTGTACCTTGGATACAGTAAGGGACAGGGTGTAGTGTACCTTGGATACAGCCAGGGACAGGGTGTGGTGTACCTTGGATAGAGTTGGTCAGGGTGTTGTGTACTTTGGATAAAGTCAGGGATAGGGTGTGGTATACCTTGGATACAGTCGGGGACAGGGTATGGTGTACCTTGCATAATAATAATACCTTGGACACAGTCAGGGACAGGGTGTGGTGTACCTTGGATACAGTCAGGGACAGGGTGTAGTGTACCTTGGATACAGTCAGGGTCAGGGTGTGGTATACCTTGGATACAGTCAGGGTGTGGTATACCTTGGATACAGTCAGGGTCAGGGTGTGGTATACCTTGGATACAGTCAGGGTGTGGTATACCTTGGATACTGTCAGGGTGTGGTATACCTTGGATACAGTCAGGGTGTGGTATACCTTGGATACAGTCAGGGTGTGGTGTACCTTGGATACAGTCAGGGTCAGGGTGTGGTATACCTTGGATACAGTCAGGGTGTGGTGTACCTTGGATACAGTCAGGGTCAGAGTGTGGTGTACCTTGGATACAGTCAGGGACATGGTGTGGTGTACCTTGGATACAGTCAGGGTCAGGGTGTGGTGTACCTTGGATAATAATAATATACAGTCAGGACAGGATGTGCCGTACCTTGGACACAGTCAGGGACAGGGTGTGCCGTACCTTGGACACAGTCAGGGACAGGGTGTGGTGTACCTTGGATACAGTAAGGGACAGGGTGTAGTGTACCTTGGATACAGCCAGGGACAGGGTGTGGTGTACCTTGGATAGAGTTGGTCAGGGTGTTGTGTACTTTGGATAAAGTCAGGGATAGGGTGTGGTATACCTTGGATACAGTCAGGGACAGGGTATGGTGTACCTTGCATAATAATAATACCTTGGACACAGTCAGGGACAGGGTGTGGTGTACCTTGGATACAGTCAGGGACAGGGTGTAGTGTACCTTGGATACAGTCAGGGACAGGGTGTGGTGTACCTTGGATACAGTCAGGGTCAGGGTGTGGTGTACTTGGATACAGTCAGGGACAGGGTTTAGTGTACCTTGGATACAGTCAGGGACAGGGTGTGGTGTACCTTGGATACAGTCAGGGACAGGGTGTGGTGTACCTTGGATACAGTCAGGGACAGGGTGTAGTGTACCTTGGATACAGTCAGGGACAGGGTGTGGTGTACCTTGGATATAGTCAGGGTCAGGGTGTGGTGTACTTGGATACAGTCAGGGTCAGGGTGTGGTATACCTTGCATATAGTCAGGGACAGGGTGTGGTGTACCTTGGATACAGTCATGGACAGGGTGTGGTGTACCTTGGATACAGTCAGGGACAGGGTGTAGTGTACCTTGGATATAGTCAGGGTCAGGGTATGGTGTACCTTGGATATAGTCAGGGACAGGGTGTGGTGTACCTTGGATATAGTCAGGGTCAGGGTGTGCTGTACCTTGGATACAGTCAGGGACAGGGTGTGGTGTACCTTGGATAGAGTCAGGGTCACGGTGTGGTGTACCTTGGATAGAGTCAGGGACAGGGTGTGGTGTACCTTGGATATAGTCAGGGTCACGGTGTGGTGTACCTTGGGTAGAGTCAGGGACAGGGTGTGGTGTACCACACCCTGACTAGCCCTTCATTGTTCTACTCCCTAGTGTATCGTATTTTGATAAGAGGGCTAGTCAGCATGGGTTGGGGGATGACATAGCCCTTCATTGTTCTACTCCCTAGTGTATCATGTTTTGATAAGAGGGTAAGTCAGCATGGGTTGGGGGATGACATAGCCCTTCATTGTTCAACTCCCTAGTGTATCATGTTTTGATAAGTGGGTTAGTCAGCATGGGTTGGGGGATGACATAGCCCTTCATTGTTCTACTCCCTAGTGTATCATGTTTTGATAAGAGGGTAAGTCAGCATGGGTTGGGGGATGACATAGCCCTTCATTGTTCAACTCCCTAGTGTATCATGTTTTGATAAGTGGGTTAGTCAGCATGGGTTGGGGGATGACATAGCCCTTCATTGTTCTACTCCCTAGTGTATCATGTTTTGATAAGTGGGTTAGTCAGCATGGGTTGGCGGATGACATAGCCCTTCATTGTTCTACTCCCTAGTGTATCATGTTTTGATAAGTGGGTTAGTCAGCATGGGTTGGGGGATAACATATATAGCTCTTGATTGTTCTACTCCCTAGTGTATTATGTTTTGATAAGAGGGTTAGTCAGCATGGGTTGGGGGTGACATAGCCCTTCATTGTTCTACTCCCTAGTGTATCATGTTTTGATAAGAGGGTTAGTCAGCATGGGTTGGGGGATGACATAGCCCTTCATTGTTCAACTCCCTAGTGTATCATGTTTTGATAAGAGGGTTAGTCAGCATGGGTTGGGAGGTGACATAGCCCTTGATTGTTCTACTCCCTAGTGTATCATGTTTTGATAAGAGGGTTAGTCAGCATGGGTTGGGGGATGACATAGCCCTTGATTGTTCTACTCCCTAGTGTATCGTGTTTTGATAAGAGGGTTAGTCAACATGGGTTGGGGGATGACATAGCCCTTGATTGTTCTACTCCCTAGTGTATCATGTTTTGATAAGAGGGTTAGTCAGCATGGGTTGGGGGATGATATAGCCCTTCATTGTTCTACTCCCTAGTGTATCATGTTTTGATAAGTGGGTTAGTCAGCATGGGTTGGAGGATGACATAGCCCTTCATTGTTCTACTCCCTAGTGTATCATGTTTTGATAAGAGGGTTAGTCAGCATGGGTTGGGGGATGACATAGCCCTTCATTGTTCTACTCCCTAGTGTATCATGTTTTGATAAGAGGGTTAGTCAGCATGGGTTGGGGGATGACATAGCCCTTGATTGTTCTACTCCCTAGTGTATCGTGTTTTGATAAGAGGGTTAGTCAGTATGGGTTGGGGGATGACATAGCCCTTGATTGTTCTACTCCCTAGTGTATCATGTTTTGATAAGAGGGTTAGTCAGCATGGGTTGGGGGATGACATAGCCCTTCATTGTTCTACTCCCTAGTGTATCATGTTTTGATAAGTGGGTTAGTCAGCATGGGTTGGGGGATGACATAGCCCTTCATTGTTCTACTCCCTAGTGTATCATGTTTTGATAAGTGGGTTAGTCAGTATGGGTTGGGGGATTACATAGCCCTTGATTGTTCTACTCCCTAGTGTATCATGTTTTGATAAGTGGGTTAGTCAGCATGGGTTGGGGGATAACATATATAGCCCTTGATTGTTCTACTCCCTAGTGTATCATGTTTTGATAAGAGGGTTAGTCAGCATGGGTTGGGGGGTGACATAGCCCTTCATTGTTCTACTCCCTAGTGTATCATGTTTTGATAAGAGGGTTAGTCAGCATGGGTTGAGGATGACATAGCCCTTGATTGTTCTACTCTCTAGTGTATCATGTTTTGATAAGAGGGTTAGACAGCATGGGTTGGGGATGACATAGCCCTTCATTGTTCTACTCTCTAGTGTATCATGTTTTGATAAGAGGGTTAGTCAGCATATGGGTTGGGGGATGACATAGCCCTTCATTGTTCTACTCCCTAGTGTATGATGTTTTGATAAGAGGGTAAGTCAGCATGGGTTGGGGGATGACATAGCCCTTCATTGTTCTACTCCCTAGTGTATCATGTGTTGATAAGAGGGTTAGTCAGCATGGGTTGGGGGATGACATAGCCCTTCATTGTTCTACTCCCTAGTGTATCATGTTTTGATAAGACGGTTAGTCAGCATGGGTTGGGGGATGACATAGCCCTTGATTGTTGTACTCCCTAGCGTATCATGTATTGATAAGAGGGTTAGTCAGCATGGGTTGCGGGATGACATAGCCCTTGATTGTTCTACTCCCTATTGTATCATGTTTTGATAAGAGGGTTAGTCAGCATGGGTTGGGGGATGACATAGCCCTTGATTGTTCTACTCCCTAGTGTATCATGTTTTGATAAGAGGGTTAGTCAGCATGGGTTGGGGGGTGACATAGCCCTTCATTGTTCTACTCCCTAGTGTATCATGTTTTGATAAGAGGGTTAGTCAGCATGGGTTGGGGGATGACATAGCCCTTCATTGTTCTACTCCCTAGTGTATCGTGTTTTGATAAGAGGGTTAGTCAGCATGGGTTGGGGGATGACATAGCCCTTGATTGTTCTACTCCCTAATGTATCATATTTTGATAAGAGGGTTAGTCAGCATGGGTTGGGGGATGACATAGCCCTTCATTGTTCAACTCCCTAGTGTATCATTTGTTGATAAGAGGGTTAGTCAGCATGGGTTGGGGGATGACATATCCCTTCATTGTTCTACTCCCTAGTGTATCATGTTTTGATAAGAGGGTTAGTCAGCATGGGTTGGGGGATGACACATCCCTTCATTGTTCTACTCCCTAGTGTATCATGTTTTGATAAGAGGGTTAGTCAGCATGGGTTGGGGATGACATAGCTCTTCATTGTTCTACTCCCTAGTGTATCATGTTTTGATAAGAGGGTTAGTCAGCATGGGTTGGGGGATGACATAGCCCTTCATTGTTCTACTCCCTAGTGTATCATGTTTTGATAAGAGGGTTAGTCAGCATGGGTTGGGGGATGACATAGCCCTTGATTGTTCTACTCCCTAGTGTATCGTGTTTTGATAAGAGGGTTAGTCAGCATGGGTTGGGGGATGACATAGCCCTTGATTGTTCTACTCCCTAATGTATCATATTTTGATAAGAGGGTTAGTCAGCATGGGTTGGGGGATGACATAGCCCTTCGTTGTTCAACTCCCTAGTGTATCATTTGTTGATAAGAGGGTTAGTCAGCATGGGTTGGGGGATGACATATCCCTTCATTGTTCTACTCCCTAGTGTATCATGTTTTGATAAGAGGGTTAGTCAGCATGGGTTGGGGGATGACACATCCCTTCATTGTTCTACTCCCTAGTGTATCATGTTTTGATAAGAGGGTTAGTCAGCATGGGTTGGGGATGACATAGCTCTTCATTGTTCTACTCCCTAGTGTATCATGTTTGATAAGAGGGTTAGTCAGCATGGGTTGGGGGATGACATAGCCCTTCATTGTTCTACTCCCTAGTGTATCATGTTTTGATAAGTGGGTTAGTCAGCATGGGTTGGGGGATGACATAGCCCTTCATTGTTCTACTCCCTAGTGTATCATGTTTTGATAAGTGGGTTAGTCAGTATGGGTTGGGGGATTACATAGCCCTTGATTGTTCTACTCCCTAGTGTATCATGTTTTGATAAGTGGGTTAGTCAGCATGGGTTGGGGGATAACATATATAGCCCTTGATTGTTCTACTCCCTAGTGTATCATGTTTTGATAAGAGGGTTAGTCAGCATGGGTTGGGGGGTGACATAGCCCTTCATTGTTCTACTCCCTAGTGTATCATGTTTTGATAAGAGGGTTAGTCAGCATGGGTTGAGGATGACATAGCCCTTGATTGTTCTACTCTCTCTAGTGTATCATGTTTTGATAAGAGGGTTAGACAGCATGGGTTGGGGATGACATAGCCCTTCATTGTTCTACTCTCTAGTGTATCATGTTTTGATAAGAGGGTTAGTCAGCATATGGGTTGGGGGATGACATAGCCCTTCATTGTTCTACTCCCTAGTGTATGATGTTTTGATAAGAGGGTAAGTCAGCATGGGTTGGGGGATGACATAGCCCTTCATTGTTCTACTCCCTAGTGTATCATGTGTTGATAAGAGGGTTAGTCAGCATGGGTTGGGGGATGACATAGCCCTTCATTGTTCTACTCCCTAGTGTATCATGTTTTGATAAGACGGTTAGTCAGCATGGGTTGGGGGATGACATAGCCCTTGATTGTTGTACTCCCTAGCGTATCATGTATTGATAAGAGGGTTAGTCAGCATGGGTTGCGGGATGACATAGCCCTTGATTGTTCTACTCCCTAGTGTATCATGTTTTGATAAGAGGGTTAGTCAGCATGGGTTGGGGGATGACATAGCCCTTGATTGTTCTACTCCCTAGTGTATCATGTTTTGATAAGAGGGTTAGTCAGCATGGGTTGGGGGGTGACATAGCCCTTCATTGTTCTACTCCCTAGTGTATCATGTTTTGATAAGAGGGTTAGTCAGCATGGGTTGGGGGATGACATAGCCCTTCATTGTTCTACTCCCTAGTGTATCGTGTTTTGATAAGAGGGTTAGTCAGCATGGGTTGGGGGATGACATAGCCCTTGATTGTTCTACTCCCTAATGTATCATATTTTGATAAGAGGGTTAGTCAGCATGGGTTGGGGGATGACATAGCCCTTCATTGTTCAACTCCCTAGTGTATCATTTGTTGATAAGAGGGTTAGTCAGCATGGGTTGGGGGATGACATATCCCTTCATTGTTCTACTCCCTAGTGTATCATGTTTTGATAAGAGTGTTAGTCAGCATGGGTTGGGGGATGACACATCCCTTCATTGTTCTACTCCCTAGTGTATCATGTTTTGATAAGAGGGTTAGTCAGCATGGGTTGGGGATGACATAGCTCTTCATTGTTCTACTCCCTAGTGTATCATGTTTTGATAAGAGGGTTAGTCAGCATGGGTTGGGGGATGACATAGCCCTTCATTGTTCTACTCCCTAGTGTATCATGTTTTGATAAGAGGGTTAGTCAGCATGGGTTGGGGGATGACATAGCCCTTGATTGTTCTACTCCCTAGTGTATCGTGTTTTGATAAGAGGGTTAGTCAGCATGGGTTGGGGGATGACATAGCCCTTGATTGTTCTACTCCCTAATGTATCATATTTTGATAAGAGGGTTAGTCAGCATGGGTTGGGGGATGACATAGCCCTTCGTTGTTCAACTCCCTAGTGTATCATTTGTTGATAAGAGGGTTAGTCAGCATGGGTTGGGGGATGACATATCCCTTCATTGTTCTACTCCCTAGTGTATCATGTTTTGATAAGAGGGTTAGTCAGCATGGGTTGGGGGATGACACATCCCTTCATTGTTCTACTCCCTAGTGTATCATGTTTTGATAAGAGGGTTAGTCAGCATGGGTTGGGGATGACATAGCTCTTCATTGTTCTACTCCCTAGTGTATCATGTTTTGATAAGAGGGTTAGTCAGCATGGGTTGGGGGATGACATAGCCCTTCATTGTTCTACTCCCTAGTGTATCATGTTTTGATAAGTGGGTTAGTCAGCATGGGTTGGGGGATGACATAGCCCTTCATTGTTCTACTCCCTAGTGTATCATGTTTTGATAAGTGGGTTAGTCAGTATGGGTTGGGGGATTACATAGCCCTTGATTGTTCTACTCCCTAGTGTATCATGTTTTGATAAGTGGGTTAGTCAGCATGGGTTGGGGGATAACATATATAGCCCTTGATTGTTCTACTCCCTAGTGTATCATGTTTTGATAAGAGGGTTAGTCAGCATGGGTTGGGGGGTGACATAGCCCTTCATTGTTCTACTCCCTAGTGTATCATGTTTTGATAAGAGGGTTAGTCAGCATGGGTTGAGGATGACATAGCCCTTGATTGTTCTACTCTCTAGTGTATCATGTTTTGATAAGAGGGTTAGACAGCATGGGTTGGGGATGACATAGCCCTTCATTGTTCTACTCCCTAGTGTATGATGTTTTGATAAGAGGGTAAGTCAGCATGGGTTGGGGGATGACATAGCCCTTCATTGTTCTACTCCCTAGTGTATCATGTGTTGATAAGAGGGTTAGTCAGCATGGGTTGGGGGATGACATAGCCCTTCATTGTTCTACTCCCTAGTGTATCATGTTTTGATAAGACGGTTAGTCAGCATGGGTTGGGGGATGACATAGCCCTTGATTGTTGTACTCCCTAGCGTATCATGTATTGATAAGAGGGTTAGTCAGCATGGGTTGCGGGATGACATAGCCCTTGATTGTTCTACTCCCTAGTGTATCATGTTTTGATAAGAGGGTTAGTCAGCATGGGTTGGGGGATGACATAGCCCTTGATTGTTCTACTCCCTAGTGTATCATGTTTTGATAAGAGGGTTAGTCAGCATGGGTTGGGGGGTGACATAGCCCTTCATTGTTCTACTCCCTAGTGTATCATGTTTTGATAAGAGGGTTAGTCAGCATGGGTTGGGGGATGACATAGCCCTTCATTGTTCTACTCCCTAGTGTATCGTGTTTTGATAAGAGGGTTAGTCAGCATGGGTTGGGGGATGACATAGCCCTTGATTGTTCTACTCCCTAATGTATCATATTTTGATAAGAGGGTTAGTCAGCATGGGTTGGGGGATGACATAGCCCTTCATTGTTCAACTCCCTAGTGTATCATTTGTTGATAAGAGGGTTAGTCAGCATGGGTTGGGGGATGACATATCCCTTCATTGTTCTACTCCCTAGTGTATCATGTTTTGATAAGAGGGTTAGTCAGCATGGGTTGGGGGATGACACATCCCTTCATTGTTCTACTCCCTAGTGTATCATGTTTTGATAAGAGGGTTAGTCAGCATGGGTTGGGGATGACATAGCTCTTCATTGTTCTACTCCCTAGTGTATCATGTTTTGATAAGAGGGTTAGTCAGCATGGGTTGGGGGATGACATAGCCCTTCATTGTTCTACTCCCTAGTGTATCATGTTTTGATAAGAGGGTTAGTCAGCATGGGTTGGAGGATGACATAGCCCTTCATTGTTCTACTCCCTAGTGTATCATGTTTTGATAAGAGGGTTAGTCAGCATGGGTTGGGGGATGACATAGCCCTTCATTGTTCTACTCCCTAGTGTATCATGTTTTGATAAGAGGGTTAGTCAGCATGGGTTGGGGGATGACATAGCCCTTCATTGTTCTACTCCCTAGTGTATCATGTTTTGATAAGTGGGTTAGTCAGCATGGGTTGGGGGATGACATAGCCCTTCATTGTTCTACTCCCTAGTGTATCATCATGTTTTGATAAGTGGGTTAGTCAGTATGGGTTGGGGGATTACATAGCCCTTGATTGTTCTACTCCCTAGTGTATCATGTTTTGATAAGTGGGTTAGTCAGCATGGGTTGGGGGATAACATATATAGCCCTTGATTGTTCTACTCCCTAGTGTATCATGTTTTGATAAGAGGGTTAGTCAGCATGGGTTGGGGGGTGACATAGCCCTTCATTGTTCTACTCCCTAGTGTATCATGTTTTGATAAGAGGGTTAGTCAGCATGGGTTGAGGATGACATAGCCCTTGATTGTTCTACTCTCTAGTGTATCATGTTTTGATAAGAGGGTTAGACAGCATGGGTTGGGGATGACATAGCCCTTCATTGTTCTACTCTCTAGTGTATCATGTTTTGATAAGAGGGTTAGTCAGCATATGGGTTGGGGGATGACATAGCCCTTCATTGTTCTACTCCCTAGTGTATGATGTTTTGATAAGAGGGTAAGTCAGCATGGGTTGGGGGATGACATAGCCCTTCATTGTTCTACTCCCTAGTGTATCATGTGTTGATAAGAGGGTTAGTCAGCATGGGTTGGGGGATGACATAGCCCTTCATTGTTCTACTCCCTAGTGTATCATGTTTTGATAAGACGGTTAGTCAGCATGGGTTGGGGGATGACATAGCCCTTGATTGTTGTACTCCCTAGCGTATCATGTATTGATAAGAGGGTTAGTCAGCATGGGTTGCGGGATGACATAGCCCTTGATTGTTCTACTCCCTAGTGTATCATGTTTTGATAAGAGGGTTAGTCAGCATGGGTTGGGGGATGACATAGCCCTTGATTGTTCTACTCCCTAGTGTATCATGTTTTGATAAGAGGGTTAGTCAGCATGGGTTGGGGGGTGACATAGCCCTTCATTGTTCTACTCCCTAGTGTATCATGTTTTGATAAGAGGGTTAGTCAGCATGGGTTGGGGGATGACATAGCCCTTCATTGTTCTACTCCCTAGTGTATCGTGTTTTGATAAGAGGGTTAGTCAGCATGGGTTGGGGGATGACATAGCCCTTGATTGTTCTACTCCCTAATGTATCATATTTTGATAAGAGGGTTAGTCAGCATGGGTTGGGGGGATGACATAGCCCTTCATTGTTCAACTCCCTAGTGTATCATTTGTTGATAAGAGGGTTAGTCAGCATGGGTTGGGGGATGACATATCCCTTCATTGTTCTACTCCCTAGTGTATCATGTTTTGATAAGAGGGTTAGTCAGCATGGGTTGGGGGATGACACATCCCTTCATTGTTCTACTCCCTAGTGTATCATGTTTTGATAAGAGGGTTAGTCAGCATGGGTTGGGGATGACATAGCTCTTCATTGTTCTACTCCCTAGTGTATCATGTTTTGATAAGAGGGTTAGTCAGCATGGGTTGGGGGATGACATAGCCCTTCATTGTTCTACTCCCTAGTGTATCATGTTTTGATAAGAGGGTTAGTCAGCATGGGTTGGGGGATGACATAGCCCTTGATTGTTCTACTCCCTAGTGTATCGTGTTTTGATAAGAGGGTTAGTCAGCATGGGTTGGGGGATGACATAGCCCTTGATTGTTCTACTCCCTAATGTATCATATTTTGATAAGAGGGTTAGTCAGCATGGGTTGGGGGATGACATAGCCCTTCATTGTTCAACTCCCTAGTGTATCATTTGTTGATAAGAGGGTTAGTCAGCATGGGTTGGGGGATGACATATCCCTTCATTGTTCTACTCCCTAGTGTATCATGTTTTGATAAGAGGGTTAGTCAGCATGGGTTGGGGGATGACACATCCCTTCATTGTTCTACTCCCTAGTGTATCATGTTTTGATAAGAGGGTTAGTCAGCATGGGTTGGGGATGACATAGCTCTTCATTGTTCTACTCCCTAGTGTATCATGTTTTGATAAGAGGGTTAGTTAGCATGGGTTGGGGGATGACATAGCCCTTCATTGTTCTACTCCCTAGTGTATCATGTTTTGATAAGTGGGTTAGTCAGCATGGGTTGGGGGATGGCATAGCCCTTGATTGTTCTACTCCCTAGTGTATCATGTTTTGATAAGAGGGTTAGTCAGCATGGGTTGGGGGATGACATAGCCCTTGATTGTTCTACTCCCTAGTGTATCATGTTTTGATAAGAGGGTTAGTCATCATGGGCTGGGGGATGGCATAGCCCTTCATTGTTCTACTCCCTAGTGTATCATGTTTTGATAAGAGGGTTAGTCAGCATGGGTTGGGGGGTGACATAGCCCTTCATTGTTCTACTCCCTAGTGTATCATGTTTTGATAAGAGGTTAGTCAGCATGGGTTGGGGGATGACATAGCCCTTGATTGTTCTACTCCCTAGTGTATCGTGTTTTGATAAGAGGGTTAGTCAGCATGGGTTGGGGGATGACATAGCCCTTGATTGTTCTACTCCCTAATGTATCATATTTTGATAAGAGGGTTAGTCAGCATGGGTTGGGGGATGACATAGCCCTTCATTGTTCAACTCCCTAGTGTATCATTTGTTGATAAGAGGGTTAGTCAGCATGGGTTGGGGGATGACATATCCCTTCATTGTTCTACTCCCTAGTGTATCATGTTTTGATTAGAGGGTTAGTCAGCATGGGTTGGGGATGACATAGCTCTTCATTGTTCTACTCCCTAGTGTATCATGTTTTGATAAGAGGGTTAGTCAGCATGGGTTGGGGGATGACATAGCCCTTGATTGTTCTACTCCCTAGTGTATCATGTTTTGATAAGAGGGTTAGTTAGCATGGGTTGGGGGATGACATAGCCCTTCATTGTTCTACTCCCTAGTGTATCATGTTTTGATAAGTGGGTTAGTCAGCATGGGTTGGGGGATGACATAGCCCTTGATTGTTCTACTCCCTAGTGTATCATGTTTTGATAAGAGGGTTAGTCAGCATGGGTGGGGGATGACATAGCCCTTCATTGTTCTACTCCCTAGTGTATCATGTTTTGATAAGAGGGTTAGTCAGCATGGGTTGGGGGATGACATAGCCCTTGATTGTTCTACTCCCTAGTGTATCGTGTTTTGATAAGAGGGTTAGTCAGCATGGGTTGGGGGATGACATAGCCCTTGATTGTTCTACTCCCTAATGTATCATATTTTGATAAGAGGGTTAGTCAGCATGGGTTGGGGGATGACATAGCCCTTCATTGTTCAACTCCCTAGTGTATCATTTGTTGATAAGAGGGTTAGTCAGCATGGGTTGGGGGATGACATAGCCCTTCATTGTTCTACTCCCTAGTGTATCATGTTTTGATTAGAGGGTTAGTCAGCATGGGTTGGGGATGACATAGCTCTTCATTGTTCTACTCCCTAGTGTATCATGTTTTGATAAGAGGGTTAGTCAGCATGGGTTGGGGGATGACATAGCCCTTGATTGTTCTACTCCCTAGTGTATCATGTTTTGATAAGAGGGTTAGTTAGCATGGGTTGGGGGATGACATAGCCCTTCATTGTTCTACTCCCTAGTGTATCATGTTTTGATAAGAGGGTTAGTCAGCATGGGTTGGGGGATGACATAGCCCTTGATTGTTCTACTCCCTAGTGTATCATGTTTTGATAAGAGGGTTAGTCAGCATGGGTTGGGGGATGACATAGCCCTTCATTGTTCTACTCCCTAGTGTATCATGTTTTGATAAGAGGGTTAGTCAGCATGGGTTGGGGGATGACATAGCCCTTGATTGTTCTACTCCCTAGTGTATCATGTGTTGATAAGAGGGTTAGTCAGCATGGGTTGGGGGATGACATAGCCCTTGATTGTTCTACTCCCTAGTGTATCATGTTTTGATAAGTGGGTTAGTCAGCAAGGGTTGGGGGATGACATAGCCCTTGATTGTTCTACTCCCTAGTGTATCATGTTTTGATAAGTGGGTTAGTCAGCATGGGTTGGGGGATGACATAGCCCTTGATTGTTCTACTCCCTAGTGTATCATGTTTTGATATGAGGGTTAGTCAGCATGGGTTGGGGATGACATAGCCCTTGATTGTTCTACTCCCTAGTGTATCATGTTTTGATAAGAGGGTTAGTCAGCATGGGTTGGGGGATGACATAGCCCTTCATTGTTCTACTCCCTAGTGTATCATGTTTTGATAAGAGGGTTAGTCAGCATGGGTTGGGGGATGACAAAGCCCTTGATTGTTCTACTCCCTAGTGTATCATGTGTTTGATAATAGGGTTAGTCAGCATGGGTTGGGGGATGACATAGCCCTTGATTGTTCTACTCCCTAGTGTATCATGTTTTGATAATAGGGTTAGTCAGCATGGGTTGGGGGATGACATAGCCCTTGATTGTTCTACTCCCTAGTGTATCATGTTTTGATAAGAGGGTTAGTCAGCATGGGTTGGGGGATGGCATAGCCCTTGATTGTTCTACTCCTTAGTGTATCATGTTTTGATAAGAGGGTTAGTCAGCATGGGTTGGGGGATGACATAGCCCTTCATTGTTCTACTCCCTAGTGTATCGTGTTTTGATAAGAGGGTTAGTCAGCATGGGTTGGGGGATGACATAGCCCTTGATTGTTCTACTCCCTAGTGTATCATGTTTTGATAAGATGGTTAGTCATCATGGGTTGGGGGATGACATAGGCCTTGATTGTTCTACTCCCTAGTGTATCATGTGTTGATAAGAGGGTTAGTCAGCATGGGTTGTGGGATGACATAGCCCTTGATTGTTCTACTCCCTAGTGTATCGTGTTTTGATAAGATGGTTAGTCAGCATTGGTTGGGGATGACATAGCATTTCATTGTTCTACTCCTTAGTGTATCATGTTATGATAAGAGGGTTAGTCAGCATGGGTTGGGGGATGACATAGCCCTTCATTGTTCTACTCCCTAGTGTATCATGTTTTGATAAGAGGGTTAGTCAACATGGGTTGGGGGATGACATAGCCCTTGATTGTTCTACTCCCTAGTGTATCATGTTTTGATAAGAGGGTTAGTCAGCATGGGTTGGGGGATGACATAGCCCTTGATTGTTCTACTCCCTAGTGTATCATGTTTTGATAAGAGGGTTAGTCAGCATGGGTTGGGGGATGGCATAGCCCTTGATTGTTCTACTCCTTAGTGTATCATGTTTTGATAAGAGGGTTAGTCAGCATGGGTTGGGGGATGACATAGCCCTTCATTGTTCTACTCCCTAGTGTATCGTGTTTTGATAAGAGGGTTAGTCAGCATGGGTTGGGGGGATGACATAGCCCTTGATTGTTCTACTCCCTAGTGTATCATGTTTTGATAAGATGGTTAGTCATCATGGGTTGGGGGATGACATAGGCCCTTGATTGTTCTACTCCCTAGTGTATCATGTGTTGATAAGAGGGTTAGTCAGCATGGGTTGTGGGATGACATAGCCCTTGATTGTTCTACTCCCTAGTGTATCGTGTTTTGATAAGATGGTTAGTCAGCATTGGTTGGGGATGACATAGCATTTCATTGTTCTACTCCTTAGTGTATCATGTTATGATAAGAGGGTTAGTCAGCATGGGTTGGGGGATGACATAGCCCTTCATTGTTCTACTCCCTAGTGTATCATGTTTTGATAAGAGGGTTAGTCAACATGGGTTGGGGGATGACATAGCCCTTGATTGTTCTACTCCCTAGTGTATCATGTTTTGATAAGAGGGTTAGTCAGCATGGGTTGGGGGATGACATAGCCCTTCATTGTTCTACTCCCTAGTGTATCAGTATCATGTTCTGATTTTTTCACATTCATATGTTAGTTCTAACTCGTCTTCATGGCGGGAAACAGACCAATGAAGGTGATGTCGAGGTCTATAATGACGGCCATTGGATTGAAGTATGTCATGATTCCATGTGGGGTATGGTGGACGCGTCTGTGGCTTGTCGCTCTATGGGAATGAGAGGACCCAAGTCCATGGACCAAAAGTTCGAATATGGTTCTCGAAAGACAATTGGAAGCAACAAAGTAGGGACAGACCGAGGGCTTTGGTTCCTGCAATGCAGACAAAGCGACAAATCTCTCGTCGACTGTCCTGTGTTGTTTAATTGGAAGTCGCCGTGTGGAGACAAAGCAAGTTTGGTTTGTGAACGAGGTAGAGTTGTTATAATATTAGCTATCTAGTATTACTATTAGGATTAGATTAGGATATATTTAATATACAGCGATTTGCAAAAATTATGTAAAAGCAATATATATCAGTATATCAATATATCGGGTGCATTGTGGGTAATTGCCATCATAAAATATAAGCCCTCTAAAGTTCAAATTTTTCAATTGTTCTTTTCACATACACACTACAAAGGTTAATTGAGTTTAGATTCAGGTTTAATAATGGCTAAAATCAAAGAATTGGGATTCTGCAAATTACTATATATCGATATATCGATATATTAGGATTTTACAGAATTTTTGCAAATCGCTAGGCTGTATATATTTATATTTTAGATTAGGAGGGCCACCCTTGTGAAATAAAGTTGATTATTATTATTATTATTATTATTATTATTATTATTATTATCATCATCATTATCATTATCATTATCATTATTATTATTATTATTATTATTATTATTATTATTATTATTATTATTATTATTATCATTATCATTATTATTATCATCATCATTATTATTATTATTATTATTATTATTATTATTATTATTATTATTATTATTATTATTATTATTATTATTATTATTATTATTATTATTATTATTATTATTATTATTATTATTATTATTATTATTATTATTATTATTATTATTATTATTATTATTATTATTATTATTATTATTATTATTATTATTATTTATTATTATGATCATTATTATTATTATCATTATCATCTAGAGCTACAGCCCATTCTCATACCAATCGTTCATCTATGCAATAATTGTGTTTTTATAATTATTGTCGTTATACACGTTTTGGTGGATTTTAGTACGCGCTAGCAGCGACCAATAATTGGCAAGACAAGTTTTTCGTTTTAGAAGCCAAATATTAGTCGAATGTGAACCGGAGTTGCCACACAAGTAGCACCTCGTACACCGATGATCCTTAACTGGAGATTTTGAAAATGTTTGAGCATTTATTATTATTATTATTATTTATTTATTTTTTCCAATAGGGGACTTGCACTAAGAGGTCACATGACCCCAACGCCCTTAAATCGAACAGCAGTGTGAAAATGAACTCAGAAATGAAAAGAGCAGCTTGAAATTAGTTTAGTAGAAGGGCGAAGTTTCAGCTCATAATTTTTGACACAGGAGAAATGACTAAAAAAATAAAATCGACCGTTTTCTAAGATTTTGTTTGGAAAATATGATGCATTCGATGGTAAGAGCTTGTAATGCTTTCTCCTGTGTCAGACATTATGAGCTGAAACTTCACCCTTTTACTAATTCCGAGCTGCTCTTTTCAATGTTGGAGGAGTTCATTTGACAGTGCTGTTCGGTGGTAGGGGCACGTGACCTCTTAGTGCAAGTCCCCTATTGCGAGAGAGGTGCGGTATTGCGGAAACATTATGCAAGCTCAGTCAATTTATTAGAAAACGATGAACAAAGTTGTGTCAATTTCCTTAATTTGCATAATGCTTCTGTAATACCGCGGCTTAGTGCCTATTGCGGAGCATGAGTTTAAGCAAGACAAATTAATAGGTCTCAGAAATCATGCGTGAACTCATAGTCTGCGGCATGAAACCGCTGACCACTTATGTCCCGGCTAACTTTGAATAATGAATAATCACATTAATTAATGCGAATTTCTACAAACATCCACTTTGACAACTTGAGCAACATTTTAGTTTATTATATAATTGTGATATGCGCATTTTATTTTGTAATGCACAGACGAAACTTATACATGTACGATTGATATCTGCGCTATCAAAAATTAACAAATTATTATTATTATTATTATTATTATTATTAAATATTTAAACCTAAGTCTAGAATCCTACATGCCACTGAAATTCACAAGAAAAATTATACGATATTTTATTGCGCACAATTATTGATTTTGTTTCCTCATCAAATCTTACTAACATCAGTTGACAATTAGCTCTGTAACTCGTTAAATTAAGGTTATAGGCCTATCTGGTAAAGAAGAATCGAGAATTTATATCAGAATTTTAATTTTAATTTTAATTTCGATTTCGATTTCGATTTCGATTTCGATTTCGATTTCGATTTCAATTTCAATTTCAATTTCAATTTTAACGACACGAATTTTAGTGCTTTTTCCCCTAAACTTCAAATAAACGAATCTCATTCTTTCTTCAGTCACAATTGCACACGTCTTTATTGCTGTTTAAAATGTCGAGTTCTCCATGATATATCTTGTGAAAAACCAAAAACATTTTTTTATTATTGTAACAGATGCATCAGCAACGACAACAGTTGAACCAACAAGGATAACAGCATCTGTCACCGATGCACCTGCGAGTACAGCAGCACCTGTCACCGATGCACCTGCGAGTACAGCAGCACCTGTCACCGATGCACCTGCGAGTACAGCAGCACCTGTCACCGATGCACCTGCGAGTACAGCAGCAGTACCTGTAACTGATGCACCTATCCCTATCACCGATGCACCTGCGAGTACAGCAGCACCTGTCACCGATGCACCTGCGAGTACAGCATCACCTGCCACCGATGCACCTGCGAGTACAGCAGCACCTGTAACTGATGCACTTGGTAGTACAGAAGCACCTGAAACTGACGCACCCGCTAGTACAGTAGCACCTATCAGCGATGCACCTATTACTACAGCAGCACCTGAAACTGACGCACCTGCGAGTACAGCATCACCTGTATCCGATGCACCCGCTAGTACAGCAGCACCTGTAACCGATGCAACTGCGAGTACAGCAGCACCTGTCACCGATGCACCTGCGAGTACAGCAACACCTGTAACTGATGCACCTGGTAGTACAGCAGTACCTGAAACTGACGCACCCGCTAGTACAGAAGCACTTGTCACCGATGCACCTGCGAGTACAGCAGCACCTGTAACTGATGCACCTGCGAGTACAGCAGCACCTGCACCTGCAGTACAGCAGCACCTGTAACCTGAGTACAGCAGCACCTGCGAGTACAGCAGCACCTGTAACTGATGCACCTGCGAGTACAGCAGCACCTGTAACTGATGCACCTGCGAGTACAGCAGCGCCTATCAGCGATGCACCTGCGAGTACAGCAGCACCTGTCACCGATACAATTGGTAGTACAGCCGCACCTGTCACCGATGTACCGGCAAGTACAACAGAGTCTGTTACGGATGGACCCGAAATTATAACAGAGACAGTTACCGATGCAGCCAGACATGGAACGTTGACTGCAACCACTGTTCCTGTCACCGATTCACCTGCGAGTACAGCAGCATTCACCGATGCCTGCGAGTACAGCAGCACCTGTCACCGATGCACACCGATGTCACCGATGCACCTGCGAGTACAGCAGCACCTGTCACCGATGCACCTGCGAGTACAGCAGCACCTGTCACCGATGCACCGACCTGCGAGTACAGCAGCACCTGTCACCGATACAGCACACCTGCGAGTACAGCAGCACCTGTCACTGATGCACCTGGTAGTACAGCAGCACCTGTCACCGATGCACCTGCGAGTACAGCAGCACCTGTCACCGATGCACCTGCGAGTACAGCAGCACCTGTCACCGATGCACCTGCGAGTACAGCAGCACCTGTCACCGATGCACCTGCGAGTACAGCAGCACCTGTCACCGATGCACCTGCGAGTACAGCAGCACCTGTCACCGATGCACCTGCGAGTACAGCAGCACCTGTCACCGATGCACCTGCGAGTACAGCAGCACCTGTCACCGATGCACCTGCGAGTACAGCAGCACCTGTCACCGATGCACCTGCGAGTACAGCAGCACCTGTCACCGATGCACCTGGCGAGTACAGCAGCACCTGTAACCGATGCACCTCACCAGATGTCACCGATGCACCTGCGAGTACAGCAGCACCTGTAACTGACGCACCTGCGAGTACAGCAGCACCTGTCACCGATGCACCTGCGAGTACAGCAGCACCTGTCACCGATGCACCTGCGAGTACAGCAGCACCTGTCACCGATGCACCTGCGAGTACAGCAGCACCACCTGTCACCGATGCACCTGCGAGTACAGCAGCACCTGTAACATGCCCTGCGACAGCAGCACCTGCGAGTACAGCAGCACCTGTCACCGATCACCACCTGCGAGTACAGCAGCACCTGTCACCGATGCACCTGCGAGTACAGCAGCACACTGTCACCGATGCACCTGCGAGTACAGCAGCACCTGTAACCTGCGATGCACCTGCGAGTACAGCAGCACCTGTAACCGATGCACCTGCGCGAGTACAGCAGCACCTGTCACCGATGCACCTGCGAGTACAGCAGCACCTGTAACCGATGCACCTGCGAGTACAGCAGCACCTGTCACCGATGCACCTGCGAGTACAGCACACCTGTCACCGATGCACCTGCGAGTACAGCAGCACCTGTCACCGATGCACCTGCGAGTACAGCAGCACCTGTAACCGATGCACCTGCGAGTACAGCAGCACCTGTCACCGATGCACCTGCGACCTGCGAGTACAGCAGCACCTGTAACCGATGCACCTGCGAGTACAGCAGCACCTGTAACCGATGCACCTGCGAGTACAGCAGCACCTGTAACCGATGCACCTGCGAGTACAGCAGCACCTGTAACCCTGCGAGCACCTGCGAGTACAGCAGCACCTGTACCGATGCACCTGCGAGTACAGCAGCACCTGTAACCGATGCACCTGCGAGTACAGCAGCACCTGTAACCGATGCACCTGCGAGTACAGCAGCACCTGTAACCGATGCACCTGCGAGTACAGCAGCACCTGTAACCGATGCACCTGCGAGTACAGCAGCACCTGTCAACCGATGCACCTGCGAGTACAGCAGCACCTGTCACCGATGCACCTGCGAGTACAGCAGCACCTGTCACCGACACCTGCGAGTACAGCAGCACCTGTCACCGATGCACCTGCGAGTACAGCAGCACCTGTAACCGATGCGAGTACAGCAGCACCTGTAACCGATGCACCTGCGAGTACAGCAGCACCTGTAACCGATGCACACCTGCGAGTACAGCAGCACCTGTCACCGATGCACCTGCGAGTACAGCAGCACCTGTCACCGATGCACCTGCGAGTACAGCAGCACCTGTAACCGATGCACCTGCGAGTACAGCAGCACCTGTAACCGATGCACCTGCGAGTACAGCAGCACCTGTAACCGATGCACCTGCGAGTACAGCAGCACACCTGTAACCGATGCACCTGCGAGTACAGCAGCACCTGTAACCGATGCACCTGCGAGTACAGCAGCACAGCACCTGTAACCGATGCACCTGCGAGTACAGCAGCACCTGTAACCGATGCACCTGCGAGTACAGCAGCACCTGTAACCGATGCACCTGCGAGTACAGCAGCACCTGTAACCGATGCACCTGCGAGTACAGCAGCACCTGTCACCGATGCACCTGCGAGTACAGCAGCACCTGTAACCGATGCACCTGCGAGTACAGCAGCACCTGTAACCGATGCACCTGCGAGTACAGCAGCACCTGTAACCGATGCACCTGCGAGTACAGCAGCACCTGTAACCGATGCACCTGCGAGTACAGCAGCACCTGTAACCGATGCACCTGCGAGTACAGCAGCACCTGTCACCGATGCACCTGCGAGTACAGCAGCACCTGTCACCGATGCACCTGCGAGTACAGCAGCACCTGTAACCGATGCACCTGCGAGTACAGCAGCAGCACCTGTAACCGATGCACCTGCGAGTACAGCAGCACCTGTCACCGATGCACCTGCGAGTACAGCAGCACCTGTCACCGATGCACCTGCGAGTACAGCTGCCTGAGTACAGCAGCAGCACCTGTCACCGATGCACCTGCGAGTACAGCAGCACCTGTCACCGATGCACCTGCGAGTACAGCAGCACCTGTAACTGATGCACCTGCGAGTACAGCAGCACCTGTCACCGATGCACCTGCGAGTACAGCAGCACCTGTCACCGATGCACCTGCGATACAGCAGCACCTGTACCGATGCACCTGCGAGTAGCAGCACACCTGTAACCGATGCACCTGCGAGTACAGCAGCACCTGTAACAGATGCACCTGCGAGTACAGCAGCACCTGTCAACCGATGCACCTGCGAGTACAGCAGCACCTGTCACCGATGCACCTGCGAGTACAGCAGCACCTGTAACCGATGCACCTGCGAGTACAGCAGCACCTGTAACCGATGCACCTGCGAGTACAGCACCTGCACCGATGCAGCACCTGTAACCGATGCACCTGCGAGTACAGCAGCACCTGTAACCGATGCACCTGCGAGTACAGCAGCACCTGTAACCGATGCACCTGCGAGTACAGCAGCACCTGTGACCGATGCACCTGCGAGTACAGCAGCACCTGTAACCGATGCACCTGCGAGTACAGCAGCACCTGTAACCGATGCACCTGCGAGTACAGCAGCACCAGCAGCACCTGTAACCGATGCACCTGCGAGTACAGCAGCACCTGTAACCGATGCACCTGCGAGTACAGCAGCACCTGTAACCGATGCACCTGTACGCAGCAGTATGCAGCACAGCAGCTGTCGATGCACCTGCGAGTACAGCAGCACCTGTCACCGATGCACCTGCGAGTACAGCAGCACCTGTCACCGATGCACCTGCGAGTACAGCAGCACCTGTACAGATGCACCTGCGAGTACAGCAGCCTGTACCGATGCACCTGCGAGTACAGCAGCACCTGTAACCGATGCACCTGCAGTACAGCAGCACCTGTAACCGATGCACCTGCGAGTACAGCAGCACCTGTAACACCTGCGAGTACACTGCACCTGTCACCGTACAGCAGTACAGCAGCACCTGTCACCGATGCACCTGCGAGTACAGCAGCACCTGTCACCGATGCACCTGCGAGTACAGCAGCACCTGTCACCGATGCACCTGCGAGTACAGCAGCACCTGTAACCGATGCACCTGCGAGTACAGCAGCACCTGTAACCGATGCACCTGCGAGTACAGCAGCACCTGTAACCGATGCACCTGCGAGTACAGCAGCACCTGTAACTGATGCACCTGCGAGTACAGCACACCTGTCGATGCACCTGCGAGTACAGCAGCACCTGTCACCGATGCACCTGCGAGTACAGCAGCACCTGTCACCGATGCACCTGCGAGTACAGCAGCACCTGTCACCGCACCTGCAGTACAGCAGCACCTGTCACCGATGCACCTGCGAGTACAGCAGCCTGTAACCGATGCACCTGTCACCGATGCACCTGCGAGTACAGCAGCACCTGTCACCGATGCACCTGCGAGTACAGCAGCACCTGTAACCGATGCACCTGCGAGTACAGCAGTACAGTACAGCACACCTGTAACCGATGCACCTGCGAGTACAGCAGCACCTGTCACCGATGCACCTGCAAGTACAGCAGAGTCTGTAACGGATGGACCCGAAATTATAACAGAGAGCACCTGTACCGATGCAGCCAGACAGCACGGAACGTTGCACTGCAGTACAGCCCCTGTCACCGATGCACCTGCGAGTCACCGATGTCACCTGCACCTGCGAGTACAGCAGCACCTGTCACCGATGCACCTGCGAGTACAGCAGCACCTGTAACCGATGCACCTGCGAGTACAGCAGCACCTGTATGCACCGATGCACCTGCGAGTACAGCAGCACACTGTGTAACCGATGCACCTGCGAGTACAGCAGCACCTGTAACCGATGCACCTGCGAGTACAGCAGCACCTGTAACCTGTGTAACCGATGCACCTGCGAGTACAGCAGCACCTGTCACCGATGTACAGCAGCACCTGTAGTACAGCAGCACAGCTGTCACCGATGCACCTGCAAGTACAACAGAGTCTGTTACGGATGGACCCGAAATTACAGCAGCACCTGACACCGTTACCGATGCAGCCAGACACCTGCGAACAGTTGCACTGCAACCTGCCCAGCAGCACCTGTTGCACCTGCGAGTACAGCAGCACCTGTCACCGATGCACCTGCGAGTACAGCAGCACCTGTAACTGATGCACCTGCGAGTACAGCAGCACCTGTAACCGATGCACCTGCGAGTACAGCACCTGTCACCGATGCACCTGCGAGTACAGCAGCACCGATGCACCTGCGAGTACAGCAGCACCTGTCACCGATGCACCTGCGAGTACAGCAGCACCTGTCACCGATGCACCTGCGAGTACAGCAGCACCTGTCACCGATGCACCTGCGAGTACAGCAGCACCTGTAACCGATGCACCTGCGAGTACAGCAGCACCTGTAACCGATGCACCTGCGAGTACAGCAGTAACATGCACCTGTCACCAGCACCTGTCACACCCTGCGAGTACAGCAGCACAGCATGCACCTGTAACCGATGCACCTGCGAGTACAGCAGCACACCTGTCACCGATGCACCTGCGAGTACAGCAGCACCTGTAACTGATGCACCTGCGAGTACAGCAGCACCTGTAATGCACCTGCGAGTACAGCACCCTGTAACCGAGTACAGCAGTACAGCAGCACCTGTAACCGATGCACCTGCGAGTACAGCAGCACCTGTAACTGATGCACCTGCGAGTACAGCAGCACCTGTAACCGATGCACCTGCGAGTACAGCAGCACCTGTCACCGATGCACCTGCGAGTACAGCAGCACCTGTAACCGATGCACCTGCGAGTACAGCAGCACCTGTCACCGATGCACCTGCGAGTACAGCAGCACCTGTAACCGATGCACCTGCGAGTACAGCAGCACCTGTCACCGATGCACCTGCGAGTACAGCAGCACCTGTAACCGATGCACCTGCGAGTACAGCAGCACCTGTAACCGATGCACCTGCGAGTACAGCAGCACCTGTAACCGATGCACCTGCGAGTACAGCAGCACCTGTAACCGATGCAGCAGCAGCTGCACACCGATGCACCTGCGAGTACAGCAGCACCTGTCACCGATGCACCTGCGAGTACAGCAGCACCTGCATGCACCTGCGAGTACAGCAGCACCTGTCACCGATGCACCTGCGAGTACAGCAGCACCTGTAACCGATGCACCTGCGAGTACAGCAGCACCTGTAACTGATGCACCTGCGAGTACAGCAGCACCTGTCACCGATGCACCTGCGAGTACAGCAGCACCTGTAACCGATGCACCTGCGAGTACAGCAGCACCTGTAGATGCACCTGCGAGTACAGCAGCACCTGTCACCGATGCACCTGCGAGTACAGCAGCACCTGTAACCGATGCACCTGCGATACAGCACCTGTCGATGCACCTGCGAGTACAGCAGCACCTGTAACTGATGCACCTGCGAGTACAGCAGCACCTGTAACTGATGCACCTGCGAGTACAGCAGCACCTGTCAACCGATGCACCTGCGAGTACAGCAGCACCTGTCACCGATGCACCTGCGAGTACAGCAGCACCTGTAACCGATGCACCTGCGAGTACAGCAGCACCTGTAACCGATGCACCTGCGAGTACAGCAGCACCTGTAACCGATGCACCTGCGAGTACAGCAGCACCTGTCACCGATGCACCTGCGAGTACAGCAGCACCTGTCACCGATGCACCTGCGAGTACAGCAGCACCTGTAACCGATGCACCTGCGAGTACAGCAGCACCTGTCACCGATGCACCTGCGAGTACAGCAGCACCTGTCACCGATGCACCTGCGAGTACAGCAGCACCTGTCTGTGTGCACCAGCACTGCACCTGCGAGTACAGCAGCACCTGTAACCGATGCACCTGCGAGTACAGCAGCACCTGTCACCGATGCACCTGCGAGTACAGCAGCACCTGTAACGATGCACCTGCGAGTACAGCAGCACCTGTAACCGATGCACCTGCGAGTACAGCAGCACCTGTAACCGATGCACCTGCGAGTACAGCAGCACCTGTAACCGATGCACCTGCGAGTACAGCAGCACCTGTAACCGATGCACCTGCGAGTACAGCAGCACCTGTCACCGATGCACCTGCGAGTACAGCAGCACCTGTCACCGATGCACCTGCGAGTACAGCAGCCTGTCACCGATGCACCTGCGAGTACACAGCAGCACCTGCACCTCACCGATGCACCTGCGAGTACAGCAGCACCTGTCACCGATGCACCTGCGAGTACAGCAGCACCTGTCAACTGATGCACCTGCGAGTACAGCAGCACCTGTCACCGATGCACCTGCGAGTACAGCAGCACCTGTCACCGCACCTGCGAGTACAGCAGCACCTGCATGCACCTGCGAGTACAGCAGTACCAGCACCTGTCACCGATGCACGATGCACCTGCGAGTACAGCAGCACCTGTCACCGATGCACCTGCGAGTACAGCAGCACCTGTCACCGATGCACCTGCGAGTACAGCAGCACACTGTAACCGATGCACCTGCGAGTACAGCAGCACCTGTAGATGCACCTGCGAGTACAGCAGCACCTGTAACCGATGCACCTGCGAGTACAGCAGCACCTGTCACCGATGCACCTGCGAGTACAGCAGCACCTGTAACCGATGCACCTGCGAGTACAGCACCTGCGAGTACAGCACCTGTACCTGCGAGTACAGCATGTAACCGATGCACCTGCGAGTACAGCAGCACCTGTCACCGATGCACCTGCGAGTACAGCAGCACCTGTAACCGATGCACCTGCGAGTACAGCAGCACCTGTAACCGATGCACCTGCGAGTACAGCAGCACCTGTAACCGATGCACCTGCGAGTACAGCAGCACCTGTCACCGATGCACCTGCGAGTACAGCAGCACCTGTCACCGATGCACCTGCGAGTACAGCAGCACCTGTCACCGATGCACCTGCGAGTACAGCAGCACCTGTAACCGAGCACCTGCGAGTACAGCAGCACCTGTCACCGATGCACCTGCGAGTACAGCAGCAGCACCTGTCACCGATGCACCTGCGAGTACAGCAGCACCTGTCACCGATGCACCTGCGAGTACAGCAGCACCTGTCACCGATGCACCTGCGAGTAGTACAGCAGCACCTGTAACCGATGCACCTGCGAGTACAGCAGCACCTGTAACCTGCGAGTACAGCACCTGTCACCGAGTACAGCAGCACCTGTAACCGATGCACCTGCGAGTACAGCAGCACCTGTCACCGATGCACCTGCGAGTACAGCAGCACCTGTACCGATGCACCTGCGAGTACAGCAGCGCGAGTACAGCAGCACCAGCACCTGCGAGTACACCGATGCACCTGCGAGTACAGCAGCACCTGTAACCGATGCACCTGCGAGTACAGTACAGCAGCACCTGTCACCGATGCACCTGCGAGTACAGCAGCACCTGTAACCGATGCACCTGCGAGTACAGCAGCACCTGTCACCGATGCACCTGCGAGTACAGCAGCACCTGTCACCGATGCACCTGCGAGTACAGCAGCACCTGTCACCGATGCACCACCTGTCACGATGCACCTGCGAGTACAGCAGCACCTGTACCGATGCACCTGCGAGTACAGCAGCACCTGTAACTGATGCACCTGCGAGTACAGCAGCACCTGAGTACAGCAGCACCTGTGTACCGATGCACCTGCAGTACAGCAGCACCTGTAACCGATGCACCTGCGAGTACAGCAGCACCTGTCACCGATGCACCTGATGCACCTGCGAGTACAGCAGTACAGCAGCACCTGTAACCGATGCACCTGCGAGTACAGCAGCACCTGTAACCGATGCACCTGCGAGTACAGCAGCACCTGTAACCGATGCACCTGCGAGTACAGCAGCACCTGTAACCGATGCACCTGCGAGTACAGCAGCACCTGTCACCGATGCACCTGCGAGTACAGCAGCACCTGTCACTGATGCACCTGCGAGTACAGCAGCACCTGTAACCGATGCACCTGCGAGTACAGCAGCACCTGTACCGATGCACCTGCGAGTACAGCAGCACCTGTCGATGCACCTGCGAGTACAGCAGCACCTGTCACCGATGCACCTGCGAGTACAGCAGCACCTGTCACCGATGCACCTGCGAGTACAGCAGCACCTGTCACCGATGCACCTGCGAGTACAGCAGCACCTGTCACCGATGCACCTGCGAGTACAGCAGCACTGTGTGCACCTGCGAGTACAGCAGCACCTGCACCCTGCGAGTACAGCAGCACCTGTAACTGATGCACCTGCGAGTACAGCAGCACCTGTAACTGATGCACCTGCGAGTACAGCAGCACCTGTCACCGATGCACCTGCGAGTACAGCAGCACCTGTCACCGATGCACCTGCGAGTA
Source organism: Actinostola sp. cb2023 (assembly GCA_033675265.1). NCBI lineage: Eukaryota > Metazoa > Cnidaria > Anthozoa > Actiniaria > Actinostolidae > Actinostola > Actinostola sp. cb2023. Next base: position 192,164 of record JAUJYZ010001184.1, on the reverse strand, counting down.
CAGCAGCACCTGTGCACTGCATACACCTGTCGATGCACCTGCGAGTACAGCAGCACCTGTAACTGATGCACCTGCGAGTACAGCAGCACCTGTAACCGATGCACCTGCGCAGCACCTGCACCTGTACCGATGCACCTGCGAGTACAGCAGCACCTGTCACCGATGCACCTGCGAGTACAGCAGCACCTGTCACCGATGCACCTGATGCACCTGCGAGTACAGCAGCACCTGTCACCGATGCACCTGCGAGTACAGCAGCACCTGTCACCGATGCACCTGCGAGTACAGCAGCACCTGTAACCGATGCACCTGCGAGTACAGCAGCACCTGTAACCGATGCACCTGCGAGTACAGCAGCACCTGTGCACCGATGCACCTGCGAGTACAGCAGCACCTGTCACCGATGCACCTGCGCAGCAGCACCTGCGATGCACCTGCGAGTACAGCAGCACCTGTAACCGATGCACCTGCGCGAGTACAGCAGCACCTGTCACTGATGCACCTGCGAGTACAGCACCTGTACAGCAGCACCTGATGCACCTGCGAGTACAGCAGCACACCTGTAACCGATGCACCTGCGAGTACAGCAGCACCTGTCACCGATGCACCTGCGAGTACAGCAGCAGCAGCACCTGTCACCGATGCACCTGCGAGTACAGCAGCACCTGTAACCGATGCACCTGCGAGTACAGCAGCACCTGTCACCGATGCACCTGCGAGTACAGCAGCACCTGTCACTGATGCACCTGCGAGTACAGCAGCACCTGTAACCGATGCACCTGCGAGTACAGCAGCACCAGATGCACCTGCTGTACAGCACACGATGCACCTGCGAGTACAGCAGCACCTGTCACCGATGCACCTGCGAGTACAGCAGCACCTGTCACCGATGCACCTGCGAGTACAGCAGCACCTGTCACCGATGCACCTGCGAGTACAGCAGCACCTGTCACCGATGCACCTGCGAGTACAGCAGCCCTGTGCACCTGCGAGTACAGCAGCACCTGTAACCGATGCACCTGCGAGTACAGCAGCACCTGTAGATGCACCTGCGAGTACAGCAGCACCTGTACACCTGCGAGTACAGCAGCACCTGTAACCGATCACGATGCACCTGCGAGTACAGCAGCACCTGTAACCGATGCACCTGCGAGTACAGCAGCACCTGTAACCGATGCACCTGCGAGTACAGCAGCACCTGTAACCGATGCACCTGCGAGTACAGCAGCACCTGTAACCGATGCACCTGCGAGTACAGCAGCACCTGTAACCGATGCACCTGCGAGTACAGCAGCAGCACCTGTAACCGATGCACCTGCGAGTACAGCAGCACCTGTAACCGATGCACCTGCGAGTACAGCAGCACCTGTCACCGATGCACCTGCGAGTACAGCAGCACCTGTAACCGATGCACCTGCGAGTACAGCAGCACCTGTCACCGATGCACCTGCGAGTACAGCAGCACCTGTCACCTGATGCACCTGCGAGTACAGCAGCACCTGTAACCGATGCACCTGCGAGTACACAGCACCTGTAACCGATGCACCTGCGAGTACAGCAGCACCTGTCACCGATGCACCTGCGAGTACAGCACACCTGCGCGAGTACAGCAGCACCTATCACCGATGCACCTGCGAGTACAGCAGCACCTGTAACCGATGCACCTGCGAGTACAGCAGCACCTGTAACCGATGCACCTGCGAGTACAATAGCACCTGTAACCGATGCACCTGCGAGTACAGTAGCACCTGTAACACGATGCACCTGCGAGTACATGCAGCACCAGCAGCACCTGTAACCGATGCACCTGCGAGTACAGCAGCACCTGTCACCGATGCACCTGCGAGTACAGCAGCACCTGTAACCGATGCACCTGCGAGTACAGCAGCACCTGTAACCGATGCACCTGCGAGTACAGCAGCACCTGTAACCGATGCACCTGCGAGTACAATAGCACCTGTAACCGATGCACCTGCGAGTACAGCAGTGCCTATCACTGATGCACCTGCGAGTACAGCAGCACCTGATACCGATGCACCTGCGAGTACAGCGGCTCGTGACACCGATGCACCTGCAAGTACAGTAGCACCTGTCACTGATGCACCTGGTAGTACAGCAGGGTCATTTACCCAAGCAAGTAGTACCGCTTCTACCACTTCCGTTCCAAGTAAGTGAAAACATTTTGTAAAGCTATTGATTTACTGGTTGATTGTTATATGTTGTTTATTTTTGTCCGTTTCTGTCCGCAACTTATCTTACCAATATATTTCGGACGCGTTCCTACATCATAGTATGTAAGTGTCATCTGGTGTTACGGATAACGTATCTTCAGTACATATTGAGCTGACTACCGTAAAGTTCCGAAAGTAGCGACCCCCGCGGAAAGTAGCGGAACTCCGAAAGTAACAGTAAAAATTGATGCTTGTTGACAAATCCCGAAAGTAACGACCACCCGAAAGTAGCGACCCCCCGAAAGTAGCGATACCCCCTCTAGAGCAATCAGTTAGATTAGATGACGAACAGCACTAGCAAACAGCACGTAAAGAGCCAGAACATTTACTGCTTCACATAATCAAATGTAACAAAAGCAATAGTGATATTAAAATACGTTCTAGATCGGCCTGTGAATATATATTTGTTGTTTGTTAAAATATCGTACACAATGTCGTTTAACTAACCCCTATGAGATTGTTTTAAAAATCTATTCAATATATGCTGAATAGTTGGTGGGTTCAGTATTTTGTGATTTGATATTATCTTTTTAATGTTATTATTATTATTTTTTAGTTATGTATAGATATAGCATTCTAAGCGCTCTGATCATTGTTATGGATAGTGGCGCTATATAAAATGTATTATTATTATTATTATTATTGCGTTTATGAGTTATAGACGTTTGAAATCTCAATATGCAAATTTGATGACTTCTACTAAGGAATTTGCCATAACTTATTTAGACTTTTTCAAGAAGAACTTATTTTTAGAAATGGGCAAAAAAGTTATAAAATCATTTATAAAGACTGTGAAAATATTCTGTAAGTTTTCAAATGTCAATAATCAGCACAATGGCGTTTTTGTATAATAAATGATTCCTTAGTAGACGTCATCAAATTTGCATATTGAGATTTCAAACCTCTATAACTCATAAACGCAAGGTTCAAATCACAAAATACTGAACCCACCAACTATTCAGCTTATATTGAATAGATTTTTAAAACAATCTCATAGGGGTTAGTTGCACTTTAAGGTACACGGTATGGCTCCTAAGAGTTAACGATTTTAGCACCCTGAAAGTAGCGACCACCCGAAAGTAGCGACGCCCCGAAAGTAACAGTTACCTAAGGTTGCTAAATCCGAAAGTAACGACCTCGTTACTTTCGGAACTTTACGGTATAATCAAAACCATATATTTCATCGGAGGAATATTTTCATCAGTTGTCGGCATATCAGTTGACTACAATCTTCCACAGTTTGTTCCTTCCTGCACGTTCAATTCAAGTAAAAACTATCATTTGAGACAAGTTGCTTTTGGACGCATGGTACCCAATATACAGTATCAGCCGGGGCCTAACATCTGTTTAATTCATCTCCCCTCACCCTCAGATCAAAGTTGATATTCTTCTCATGAACGTTGTATCAGTATGCATTCTGGGAAATTCAACAATGCATGTAGGGAAAGGGCAAAATATAGACTAGGAATTATATGCCCTGAATGAAATTCTTATATGAAATAATAATATAATAATTATAGATCTATGGTGAGTTTGATCTATGAGATCAAGAGTTCGAACCCTGATCGATTTCTGGCTGGTTCCGAGTTGCTGCCGGTTTACAACGTTAGATTCACAGCGATAAAAGTTCATTTGTTGACTTTTGGACACGTACTGACGATAAATCCATCACTTGCCAAAATCCACAGACCATCAAATATTCCGCTGAAGTACTCAGGGGCGGATCTAGAGATTTTGAAAGGGGGGTGCACCATAAAGGGGCTGTAAGGCCCCTTCTTCTAGGGGCTGTGGGGGCATGCCCCTCCAGAAAATTTTGAAATCTAGAAGCTCGAAAATGCAATTTCCATCCATTCTGGGCGAATATGTATCGGGCCCAACTCAAGGGGGGGGGGGGGGGGCACCCGTGGGCGGCACCGGCCCCCCATACCCCCCCCCCCCCCCCCCTTGGATCCGCCCCTGGTACTGTTCTCTAGCGTTTACATTTCGCAGTTCTCAAGACAAGTTACACGACCTCGTGCTTTTCTCCAATAATTGTAATTTTCCAGATTTTCCAGGGTTTTCATTGCAATTCACAAAATGACCAGGCTGGAGAATGAATGATCTGAATATTTCTTTAACACTTCAAAAGAACTTTGATACATTTGAAACAATCTCGAATAAAAGTAACAACAGTCCAATCATAATTCTTTGATTCATGTGTTTTCTGAATGCTTGCTTTGCAGAACTAATGGAATTGTATGGAGGACGAAGCCCTAACGAAGGTCGTGTTCGAATATACTACAAAAAACAATGGTGGCACATATGCTACGACGGGTGGTCCATGCAGCACGCCGCAGTGGTGTGCCGGTACTTGGGGTTGCCCGCACCAACACACGCACTAACAAAAGAGTTTTTTGGCAGGTCGACTATAAAGAAGGGGCGATATGTTAGTGCGCTACGTTGTTCAGGGAACGAGACAAGTCTATTGAATTGTGATCTTAAAGACGGGAAATATTATGGAGTATGCGGTTATCGCATTGCTCCTGCCAGTGTTGTATGTGGAAAGCCAGCAGGTATATAATGTTAATTACTGCATTATTGGTTTTCATTGTTAATGGTGGAGGTTTTAGTTGATAAAACGAGAGTTGTCACTGACTAAAAAAACTTAAAAAACTTTCATTACTAAAACCTTCTTCAGCAGATGACATATGGAAATGGCGTTCTGTTCAAAAAGCAATGATTATATGGTTATGATTTGTGAGCTAAAACATATCAAACATAACCATATAATCATTGCTTTTTGAACAGAACGACATTTCCATATGTCATCTGCTGAAGAAGGTTTTAGTAATGAAATTTTTACAAGTTTTTTAAGTTTTTTAGTCAGTGACAACTCTCGTTTTATCGTTTTATATTCATGATGCCTGACTGCACATATAATATTTTTAAAGAGGATTTAGTTTTCCATACATACCGACTGAACAATAGAGTCATTAAATAATAGCTGGGGAGGGATTTGATATCAGTAGGGAAAAGCATGGTTGGTAAATTGTATATGGCTTATTGACTACGTTCTCGGTCTTTAATAATAATAATCTTTATTTTGAGTGGGTTTACAAATACAGCAATACAACAATACTGGTTTCCAATTAGTTAACTTAGTATCTATCTCATATATTGCTTAATGTGCGGTATAGAAAAATGTTCCAAATACAACGTACACTGGCGGTTCCAGGGCGAGGGTCGGGGGGGGGGGGGGGAGGGATGTTGGCTAGTTAGTTTCGGATCCCCCTGTCGTACGTGAGGTTCAATTGATTGGTCGTGAAAAGGTCCAACAGGTTTTGCTTAGTATACGTTTGGACCCCGGCCCCCTCCCCCCTCTCAAAACTTCCTGAACCCCCCTGACGTACCTGTAATGTTTTCATCTTTGTTATTAATGACAGTGATTTTTCCCCACAGATTCCCAGTTTCGCGTTACAAATCTCTATGGAGAGATTAAGAGTCCCGGTTATCCATATCAACTTTGGAGCGGTCATTACTTATGGAATTTCGTCACTCCCCACGCTCGACTTGTACTTTGCTTCGAAGACTATAAAATGCCCAGGGAATCAAACCCGTAAGTATACATGTACAGATAATTACCGAGTATCAGCGAAATGTATAGGCAGGGAGATCAATATTATGTTTTCAATCTTTTAAAAAGCCTATGGCCTATGAGAGTCTCCATAGAAAAGGGGGTGTCCAGAGGACAACATAGTCTGTCGAGATGGTAGGCAAGTGAGGTAGGCAGTGACAAAGTAGGCAAGGAGCAACAGGGGACGTGTAGGTATGTCCAGAGGACACATAGTCGGTGGCGATGGTAGAATAGGCAAGGAGCAACGGGGCGTGTAGGTATGTCCAGAGGACACATTGTCGGTGGCGATGGTACAAATGTAGATTAGGCAAGGAGCAAGGAGATGTGTAGGGATGTCCAGAGGACAGATAGTCGGTGGCGATGGTAGAATAGGCAAGGAGCAAGGGGACGTGTAGGAATGTCCAGAGGACACATAGTCGGTGGCGATGGTAGAATAGGCAAGGAGCAGGGGGACGTATAGGAATGTCCAGAGGACACATAGTCTGTCGAGATGGTAGAATAGGCAAGGAGCAGGGGGACGTATAGGAATGTCCAGAGGACACATAGTCGTTGACGATGGTAGAATAGGCAAGGAGCAGGGGGACGTATAGGGATGTCCAGAGGACAGGGACGTGTAGGGATGTCCAGAGGACACATAGTCGGTGGCGATGGTAGAATAGGCAAGGAGCAGGGGTACATGTAGCGATGTTTTGCATGCATTTTCTGGGACAATGACTCTCTGTAAAGCTAATACTTTTGTTATTGAATTCGTTGTAGAAAATACAAAGTGACAGTGAGAAATGCAACTCATGATCTTGTTGTTATGGATAAAATGAAAAATCATGCCTGTTATGATATCAAAGATAAGCAAATCCAAATAGAAGCAGACTACCCTGTTACCGTGAGAGATAGAGGAAAAAGACTAGGCTTGCACGTGCGATACATTGCTATGGATGACTCACTTGAAGGAGGTAAGGAAATAAATAATGTGACTGACTGACCAACCTGCTGACCGACGACCTTGGGTCCTAGTAAACTGGGAAACAAAATATTGGAACTGACTACACAGAGTACATGTTAGGCCAGGGTAGCATATGGCAGTATTAACCTACCATTTGTCATTCACTACTTTTGTTATGTTCAACAGCATGCAACGGTAACTTGAAGCTATCAGTTAGCACCAAAGCAGGGAAGATGAGCGTTTCTTGGAATGCACCAAACAACAGTTCTAACTGGACATATCTAATTAGTTATAATCCTACTGCTGATGACAGGAAAGGATTCGCCACCAATTCGACCTCGTACACTTTTGATTACCTGCATCCAAGCTCGATGTATCTAGTGAAGCTGTACGCAATGTCTTCGTCAGCTAAACAATCTATGTATTTCTGCTCAACGCTCGTCAAGACAAGAAAAGGTAAAAACCTGTTACTCTAACGACGTAGCCAGCATCCCACGATAAGGTAGTTCGCGAGGCCCAGACTAGTAGTAAAAAGCGCGGGAAAAGTACTAGGTGCATGTATAGTTTAAGGTGACTCCGTTATCATTCTCGGCGCACTCGTCTATGACAAACTTTGGGTCATAACTTCCTCTGCTTTTATGCAATTGCCATAAAACATTGGCAACTATTAGAGCTTTCATTCACCTATAATACAATATAATTCGATTGCAAAGCAGAACATTTTTTTAAATAATATTAGAACTTAAGTAAACTCAATATTTTGGATAAAACCGGATATTGCGAAAAATCTGTCCGTTTTTTTTGGATGAAAGTTTTGGTCAACTTTATATTGACATAATTCATAACCTGACCAAGTTTTAAAAATCGTTGGAGCGAAAGCAATCGTTGGAGCTAATTTCCGTGCTTAAGTATGGTTGTTTTCATGCGGCCGTGCTTTAGCTCCAACGATTTTGCTAAAACTTGCTGAGGTTATGAATTATGTCAATCTAAAGTGATTCAAAAACTTTCATCCAAAAAAAAGGACAGATTTTTGCAATATCCATTTTATCCAAAATATTGACTTTACTCAAGTTTTAATATATATTTTTTTTTTAATTTCTGCAGTGCAATCGAATTATATTGTATTATAGGTGAAAATAGAAAGTCTAATAGTTAGCCAATGTTTTATGGTAATTGCATAAAAGCAGAGGAAGTTATGACCCAAAGTTTTGGATAGACGAGTGCGCCGAGAATGATCGGAGTCACCTTACTGGATACAGTAGAAACCATTATCTCGAACTCCCTTGGGAATCGATCAATTGTTCGAGATAGCGGGGGTTCGAGATATAGCCGATAGCAATTGCCTGAAAAAATGACCCAAGGGAAATGGGTTTGTGTTCGAGATAACGGGGGGTTCGAGATAACCGAGTTCGAGATACTGGGGTTCAACTGTATTTCCGTCAACACATCGCGTAATATCCGCCAAAATTAAAGCGCCGCAACACGAGCCCTTTTGAACAGTTTGACTTTCGATTTTCGCTTTAGATTAACACTCTAATTTCATTTTAACTAAGCACAACTATTGAAAACAAAGTAACATGTCTGCCTAAAGCTATTTTAGCGTTGTACAAAGCCATTTTCCTGGTTTTTGTTTCAAATTTGTAGTAATTCAGGAGAAAACACTAGCAAAAATAGAAAGTATACAGATCTAGCCCATGTGAACAGTTTTCAAATCAAATTTTCACTTTGGATTAACACTCTAATTTCACTTTTACTGGTCAAAAACCATCACAAATAGCCCAAAGCAGTTTTAGCCTTGTAGCACAGCCTGAAAATATAGCTGTAATCAGACTCTGATCATCACAATTTGAGGAATATTTCCAAAACTTTGAATTGAAATAATTTGTTGCATCGTCGTACTTATGTGGCTACGACGGTGTAGGGGGGTTCGAGATAACGCGGGGGTTCGAGAGATTCGAGATAACGCGGGGGGTTCGAGATAACGCGGGGGGTTCGAGATAACGCGAGGGGTTCGAGATAACGCGGGAGGTTCGAGATAACGCGGGAGGTTCGAGATAACGCGAGGGGTTCGAGATAACGCGGGGGGGTTCGAGATAACGCGGGGGGTTCGAGATAACCGAGTTCGAGATACTGGGGTTCAACTGTAGTCCTTTTTCCAAACATTCTAGTTGACTGAAATATTCTGTTCCATAGACTGAATGCAATAATGGCGTCCAATTTCAATTGCCATTGTTCTGGACTGACTAGCCTCTCATACAGGTGAAAATGCTTTTGTGTTTCCACATGAACACGAGGCTAGTCAGTCCAGAACAATGGCAATTCAAATTGGACGCCATTATTGCATTCGGTCTATTCACAAGTTTCGGTTTCGATTTGTCCGAAGTCTTCATTCGTGTGTTAGGTTTAAGGCTACTAAATACCGAGTGCTCTGTACAATAACAAATTCCATTGATTGGTTTCTTTAAAACTCATAAAATATGTTCCATTCAAATTGGAAAAGAATCGGAATTCCACAATGGTTGTGACGCACCCCATCTTGATACAGCTATTTCAATAAAGGTTGGTGAAGGTTTTGTTGCATCTTGCATACCAAGCCCAAAATGCACTATGGGCGATGTGAATGGAGTCAGCGAAAGGTCACAACAATATGGATTCTAGCTGGGAATTTTCCCAAATTTTATCTTCGCAATATGTAGCCGGCATATTTTCTTCTGTATGTGCATGCCGACATTATTTACATATGATCCACAATACATTTCGGGCTTGGTATGCAAGATGCAACAAAACATTCTCCAACCTTATTTGAAATAGCTGAATACACGTACCGCACACATTATTGCGTTACATACTCGTTTCTTGTACAAGCCACGTTTGATATATCATGGCATCGCGGCTACTTTCAATCATTGCATTAGTCAAACCTCTATTAAGCGGTCACCCTCGGGAAAATAGCCAAAGTTTACAGTAAGTTTGGGGACAGATTTCCGGGAATTTGAGTGAAAGTGACCGCTTAATAGAGGGTGACCGCTTGCTTAGTAATAGAGGTTTGACTGTATATCGATTCTGCAACTTCTGCTGATTGTAATGTTATTGCAATATAGAGTCATTCTCAAAAAGGTTGTCCAGATGAATAGACTACAATACTACAATAAAGTCACGTGATTCATTATGTTTTCGTCCGCCATTTTGAATTGGGGCAAACGCGCGGAAATTTATAGAAATCTGGATCACTTTGGCTTCCCATAACTCCGCTCGATTTTGATGGATTTTCAAATTTTTTAAAAACTTCGATAATCAGCAGGCGCATGCCAGTTGTTGGAGTGAAAATAAGACCAATGTAGGTGTTTTAACTACCTTTTACGAGTCAATCTTCTTTTCACGAATGCATCTTAAAAATTCGAGCTAATTTGCATATTCATGTGCCGAACGTTTTATTTTGAAAACAAAAATCTTTTTTTCTCGATTTGTAGCCTTCCAATACCCATCATATTATAGATCATAAATAATAAAGAATACGTCTTGTCTAAAATGGTAAGTTTGTGAAAATCCAACGAAATCGAGCCGAGTTACGGCAAGCCAATTCAAAATGGCGGACGAAAGCGTGAAGTGGCTTATTTCTGCGCGCGGAACTGCAAGTTGATACCAGCGGCATTACATTCATTTCTCACAATACCGTGTAGTTTTGCATCTCAAATTGAGATTTCAAGCGAGGAAATCGAATACATAATGAAACACGTGACTATATTGTAGTATTGTAGTCTTTTCAGCTGGACAACGTTTTTGAGAATGACTGTATATTCACAATAAATGAATGCATTGTTGTGAAATTCGACGCGGAAATTCCTCGCTAGCAAAGAAATGTATCGTGTTGATATCACCGCATGTAGCAAGAATCAACCAATTTACCCATTGTATTTCAGACGTCTGGCGTTTACAAGAAGGGAAGCTTCCAAATGAGGGTGTGATCGAGGTGTACCATCAGAAGGAGTGGGGTGCAATATGTATACGAGCGCAGTGGAATATAGAATGGAATGTTCATGCTGCACAAGTGTTCTGCCGATCCATTGGCCTGCCCCCTCCTCCACATGCAATAACTTATCGAGCCTTTAGACGTGCAAAAGGACAACGTAGAGTGTGGATGAGTGGGATAAAATGTAATGGAAATGAGAGCAGTCTCGCTGATTGTCATCACGGTGGATGGAGAGATTGGTCCTGTCCATATAATGTAGCTTCTGCTGTCTGTGGTCGCCCTAAAAGTATGTTGGACTCATTTATTCATTTTTTCATTCATTCATTCATTCATCCATCCATCATTCACTCATTCTGTCATTCATTCGATCGTTCGTTCATCCATCCATCCATCCATCCATCCATCCATCCATCCATCCATCCATCCATCTATCCATCCATCCATCCATCCATCCATCCATCCATCCATCCATCCATCCATCCATCCATCATCCATCCATCCATCCATTCATTCATCCATCCATCCATCCATCATTCATCATTCATCATTCAATCATTCATCCATTCAATTCATTCAATTCATTCAATTCATCAATTCATTCCATCAATTCATTCAATTCATTCAATTCATTCATTCATTCAATCATTCAATTCATTCATTCATTCATTCATCAATTCATTCAATTCATTCAATTCATTCATTCATTCATCATTCATTCATTCAATTCATTCAATTCATTCATCCATTCAATTCATTCATTCATTCATTCCATCCATTCAGTTCATTCAATTCATTCAATTCATTCAATTCATTCAATTCATCATTTCATTCATTCATCATTCATTCATTCATTCATTCATTCATTCATTCAATTCATTCAATTCATTCATTCATTCAATTCATTCATTCATTCATTCATTCAATTCATTCATTCATTCATTCATTCAATTCATTCAATTCATTCAATTCATTCAATTCATTTCAATTCATTCAATTCATTCAATTCATTCAATTCATTCAATTCATTCAATTCATTCAATTCATTCAATTCATTCAATTCATTCATTCATTCAATTCATTCAATTCATTCATCATTCAATTCATTCAATTCATTCAATTCATTCAATTCATTCAATTCATTCAATTCATTCAATTCAATTCATTCAATTCATTCAATTCATTCAATTCATTCAATCATTCAATTCATTCAATTCATTCAATTCATTCAAATTTCAATTCATTCAATTCATTCAATTCATTCAATTCATTCAATTCATTCAATTCAATTTCAATTCATTCAATTCATTCATTCATTCATTCATTCAATTCATTCATTCATTCAATTCATTCAATTCATTTCATTCAATTCATTCAATTCATTCAATTCATTCAATTCATTCAATTCATTCA